>JAANSN010000220.1:0-76366 GCA_036850665.1 Dicranocentrus wangi
GCTACCAACATTCTGTCAACACGGGAGTAGTTCAAAGTCTAACGGCACGGCACGGCTTAATTACCTTCAATTTGGTCAAACAACGGAGCAAATTAAGTGCTGTTGACAGAGATAAAATCAAAGTGGAACATGTTTCATTATTTTATCTTTCAGCAATATTGAATGTATACAAGATACAAATTGATCCGAAAGAGTAAAATAATTTGATTGAGTGAATGGGTATATTTTCAAAACGAACGAATTCTATCATATTTGAGCCCTTGCTACAAAAACCTTCAAAGTCATTTATCATGTCATTTCAATTGTAGCCAATTGTTTTCAGCTCATTTGCCGACGATACCTTATTCGTTTGCTGTGTTGTGGAACATACCCATACTAATCATAAATCCTCATCTGAATAAAATACATACGACTGTTTTCGTGCTTGGGCACCAACGCGACAGGCAGATAATATCACATAGCATTTCCAAAGGATATTTTACAGTTGCTTGATACCCTGACTCAACCAACCTTGACATTGACTCGTAGATTCGTCGTCGTTAGTCACCCATCTTTTCACATTAAATCATAACTTTGGTTTAACCAAGCAAGCTGTAACTTTTTATCATTTCATAGCTGCATCGTTATGGTCAAATGGCATGCAAAAAGTCATTCACTTATATCATTCATGGAAGAAAATTAATTTATAGAGGATTTTAATGAAAGTCATTTGCATTAATATACGAATCAGACAGACAACAGTCCCCGTAAACCTGTACCCTTTAGAACTATTTGCATTCGCACTCACGAGGCGTGCGTGGGAGTCTGTAAACATAATTTCTGTTCGTAAGCCTGGAAAGAACGGTTATGAAAAAATTGAATCGTGAAATTTTATTTGTACGTAATTGTTTTCGTTAAAGCAAAAATGACTATCTTGCATGAATACTTTGATTAAATTAAAGGCTTCGTAATCAACGTGTATACAATTTTATTTTTGTTTTATTAAACTATTAAGCAAGTAAATCACAAAACTCCAGTAGCATTTTTACTCCGAACTTTTCCCGGGTCAATTTCCTGTGGTACTCATGTATTCATAAAACTTAATCACAAATGAGAATATTGACTATAGACACAGAACAGAATGTACCGATGGCCACTTGTGGACTAAAACTCTTAAGACTCCAGAGTGGTGACATACGTATAGTGGAAGTGGTTTACGTGTCTCCCTTGACTCAATAACTTACTACTAGATATCATTAGCACAAATTGACACAAATACTCTGTGATACTTATTAAAAGCTGACTAAGATGGAGAATACACCACTCATGAAAAGAGCCAGGGGGATAATTTTATCAGCAGAGTTTCGAAAGTGAGATTCGCTTCTTCTGCTGTCTGTAGGTAAAGTTGTTTTATTGATTTTCTTCTGAACATTACACTTGTCCTGGTCGCAATGGCATCCCTCAATGTTTGCATCGTGTGGAAAGGCTTCTGACGTAAAGGCATGTACAAATTTTGAGAATATGTCTGAATTCTTCTGCCATTCTTGATTGGTCTGATTAGTGCACCCTGGTTTGGTGTCGATATTCATTGTGCAAGTTCGCAGTGTGCAAGTTCCGCGGTATCCATGTACCTCGACATCGACGTGTATTTTAGCGCAGCCAAACTTGTTAGGACTCCGTGTTTGCACTCCCAGATGCTGAAAGGTTTCTGTGAATGTTGGTAATGAATCAAAGTTTTCCGTTTGCAAGTTTGAAATAAGATTTATTGATTAATTTGATTTTCTATACTTTGAAATTAAATGGATGTACGTACCTCCAAGACTGTAAGATTCTTCAGAGTCAGGGGACGCCCTAGGCATTTCCGTGTGCTCACCACATTCGACGAGGTGTTGAGGGGCTCCATCTTTGCACTCAAGGTCACCAAGATGTTTCCCCTCCGTTGTTAAATAAATACAATTGTAGCATTGTAATCCTACGGGAGGAACACGAAATAAATTACGGCTTTAGAACTAATTTGAATTAAATTTGCATAATATGTAAGGTGAACCTGTTACCTTCCGATATTTTCAGCGTGGTGGTGAAGGCAAATACTAGCCCCAGTAGAGTTGCCGTTGGCTTCATTTTTGAAGAAACTGTAAGGGACAGAGTTAAGTGTGCGTTACTTATTTTTAGAATCGCAGGATTTATTAATTTGGATTTGTAAATGGTCAAGTGACAATAAAAAACAGGTATGGTCACACGAAATGCCTTTGTGTTGGTTATTTTTTTGACTGTTCTACTTTTTAAAGAGGCGACAAGCATATTATGTGACAACGACAACTCACCCTGACTGAGGATACATCACAGCGGAAGTGAGATACACGCAGTCATGGTCATTCATACGTATAAAATATGACTAATTGAAATGCTATGTTGGTAATGGTGTGTTTGAGCTAGTTGAGTCCAAGGGTTGACTTCAATGAGTAATGTATAGTATATAGGTATTTATCTTTATGACGAAACATGAAAAAACGACTGACGAAAACGAAAGCATACGTTTATAGGTTTAGTGCATGTGGTCAATCGCCAATTCCCAATTCTGTATTTAATCACATGCTTTTATTTAGAATATCACGGGTACAACTACAACCTGAGTCATAGCCGACGGTATCACCAGCCATATACATAGTTCGAACGTTAAAACCACCTTCGCCGCAATAGACAAAAATAGTGAAAGTCGTCAGTGCTAAAGGCAATCATATCGCGTTTAAAACGTAATGTAACGTTATGTAAAAAGTTTAAATGACGAGTTTACCAGCTTCAGTACTTTGCTGCAGCTGCTGTTTGTCGAGCATCCCCACTAAAATTTCGCTAGTTTCATCTCACGTTTTCAGAATGTCATTGAGCGTCACAAAAATACGTAGGTTGGTAGATCTTGTTGGAGGAGAAAACGCACTAGCACGAGACCAAGTGTCTTCTAAATTCACAAAAAAATACACAGTGATGCGGGTTGAGTAAATATATAAATTTTTTAATGAAAACTTAACATATTTTTTGGCAAGAATATTGTATTTCGTCTCCTGGTATTGATATTGATTTACCTGTATTTAACCTACTCAACAGAAAAACAAAAAGTATTTCTTTATTCAATTGTCTAGCTTGACAGTATAGTATTGACATGATGTTTCCCAACAGTTACACAATAATAAATATCGTATCGACTAAATTACCACGGCTTACCCATTTACTTACGCTGCCCTTATAAAAGAAAATATGAAATAACATTTGGAATAACTGCAAAATACATGTGTGTTTCAAATCTGTCTGTTTTCATAACTTTCTATGGGTGTTTTCACATGTTTTTAAATACAAAATGGACAACTTCCTTAAAAAAATACTGGAAAAACAACTCAGATTAAATATATTATATGGTGTATTGATTTTGTGCTTCCTTAGCTGCATTAATTTAGGCAAAGTCTATGCAGAAACTTACTCTTCCGTAGCGCAGTGCAATGGGGGAGTGGGCCTTGGTCAAACCACTTTTGCTTATAAACAATAAGAAGGTCTCATATCATCCATTTTATCATATCTATCATTATTATGGGGTTTGGCGAGGCATTCTACAACATCCAAGAACTACTTCAAAAGTTCTACAATTCCCCCTTTTACTACGACACTTCCCAAAACAGGCTTGTCGAGAATCCTGCATGGAGGGTGAAAAGACACTGCTGGACTTGGCACTCCACGGTGGCGGCCGTAGCATTAGTAGCTGTTTACATGATCTACCACCTTGTCGGTATGCTTCTGAGGGAAGGTGATGGAACTTTTAGTCCTGTCGAGTTGCTCATCTACCTGGAAGGTCTTGCACTCATGACCCAATTCCTGTTAACGGTTTGCACAATGCAGAGCGATCCACAAACCTACATGTACACAATGTCCGAGAAGTTTCGTATGGGCGAGGTTTACCACTTGGGGTGGCCTACTCCAAATAGGTTTCCAGATTTCGAGGAATTTGTGGGATACGCGATCAGCGCGGGATTCCTCCTATTTCCATTAGGAATGGGAATCGTCCCGTTTTTCGTCCAGTGTGACCCTATCAACTACGAACTATCGGATTTGATTCCTGACCTACCGAGAAGGTTATTTGCCAGCGTGCTGTACGCCACGGTTGCGGCTTTTGCAGCGCCAGCTTGTCTGACGGAATTGTTACTCATTTTCTCGTGCTGCAGAACCTTCGAATCTCTGACGGAACAGTGTCTGGAAAGGAGCAGATCAGGGACGTGGCCTTTTGTAGAGTATTACAGGATTCAGGCACAACTCCAAATGTTGATGTTCCTCAGCAATCAAAATGTCGTTATGTTCATTCCAGGGATGACAGGGGTGGGCATGGGGTTGTGCATCTTGGGCAATGTCATTGCAATCAAGTATTCGTCAGTAATTCTATCAATGAAAAGTATGGAAACCCTTCCGCTCCTCATCGCCTCTGGATTCAGTGTTATGTGTCTCCCACCCATAATCAACTTTTTGGTGGTACATGCCTCCCAACCTGGAAAAAAGTCGGAAGCAACATTGTCCTTTTGGAAGAGCACTTTGCAAAGTAAACTGGAGCGACGTCAGGTGAAAGCCTTGAGACCGGTGGAATTCTGGATTGGAAGGTTTTTCCCCTCCATGAGGCAAACCGGACTGCGCATTATCAACTCCATCTTAAACTACACGGTTACACTTATATGTGCAACGTGAATGGATCTTACCATTTCGTTTTGGTGAGCATTTACTTTACAACACTAGTCTAATTTAGTCTAGCATTATTAATTCAAGCACATCCGTTTTATTAGAACTCTACTTTATGTTAACATTGACAGTGATTCTTGATTTATGTACACGAAAAGTCATATTTTACTGAAAGAGACAGCTAAGAATGAATTTAGATGTAAATTGAATAGTTTATCATAAAACTATAGCATGCCAGAATTAATTTAAGAAGATTTTTTTAGTAAATAAATAGAATTTAATATAAGGTTAATATAGATTTATCATACTGGCAAACTATAATCCTACTCGATTGATTACGAAAAATGTAAAATACGATAACAGAAACTATAATAATAAATTCAAAATGATACACAACATGTGATGGTACTGCTTTAGGTTTTATTAAATTATTTAGCTCATATATGCATACTCCAGCAACCCCATATGTGCCAAACAAACGGCTATAGCAGCAATAATGTAACAACCTGAGTTATCACCTGATTGATCGTGTTCAGGAATGTTGACCGTTTCAATCCGAAAAATTCTCCAATTGTAAATTCCACTGGGGCACATGCTCTAACCATCTTCCTTTCCAATCGAGACAATGTCTTCGTCTTCCAAAATGTCCGAAATTCGACCCCCTTCTGGATGGTGAGCATAGAGAAATTGTGGAGAAAGTAGGTACTTCCCAATACAGCCACGTTGAAGCTGGAGAAGCCAAGTGTCACCGGAGTGGGCAGGATTCCGTGAAATTTGATGCAGACATATGCCATAACAAGGTTGATAGCAAATCCACCGAGCATCAAGCATGGAAGAAAAATGTAGCCAAAACGGTTTACCGAACAGACCAAAATGTGAAATTGGTTGTATGTCAGGCAATGATGGGACACCGGAGTTTGGTAAAGTATTCTCGGTCCATAAGACCCCTCCAGAAGGAAACTGACTTCGCATTGCATCATTGTGAGAAACGATAATGCCTGGACGGCTGATGGAACACCGAGCACGACGTACATAAACATGAGCCCGTGGCAAAAAATTGAGTTTTTACTATTAAAATTCAACAGCTTGAGTAAAATATGAGCAGGAGTGTAGTCATTAATTAGGGGGAGCATCGTCATTGAAACCACTGCAAAACTGCATGATGCCCATAAAGCTCCTAACATAAGGTCGAAAACGAATGGATCTTGTTGAGCCCGAAGGGGATTCCGTTGCCGACGTCGACTCAAGTTGAGTACTGTGTTGATCATGAAGTAGCTGGGGTTGCTGCCTCCCATGGCCATGTAGTTCAAAGTAATGGAGGAAGAAAACACGAGGAGGGACCAGCCACACGTCAGAATGCTTATCACTCGGGCGAGAATCCCGTCCATGGAGTTTGTGTCTAGCTCCAAAATTCGTGGACCGAGAAGGGCCACCGTAAATATAGTCATTGTGATGAGGTCACTGGCGTGAATAAGATAGTCCCAGTTTGATCTAGGTCGCTTTTGAAATGCTCTGGTGGTTGGAGAGTAGATAATTTGAAGGGGATAGTAGCTTTGGAGAGTAAGCTGAAAATTAAGGTAAGCTTTCCACATTTTATGAAGAAGCTGTTATGGTCACAAAAATTGATGCAGTGCACAAAATAATGCTTTCCAGTCACCAAATTGTTTTCCTCCGTGCTCCGTCTTAAGAAGTGTAATTAAAAAGTGAAATGAGTAAGGGGAAGATAGATGCTTGGCTCTGGGTTGGTTGGCCTTAAACTTGTGGTTTTATTAAACGAGAAATCCTAAAATGAGTGAATGTTTGGACATTTCCGACATTCTGACATGTATCATTTCATTATTCCTGGCACGACTCTGTCAAACTTGTAGCTTCATTTTCGAACGGTGTCAACGAGAATGGGCATACAAACAGAAAATCTTCATACACGGTTGACTTTGACTTATTGCAACATTTTTCATGGATGCACTAGAATCTACCCAATAGTGTTTATCGGTTGTATAGAACATTGGACATTGCAACATTTTAAAAAGTCAGAATTCTCGTTGTGTCAGTCCTTTAATTTTAACTTAAATGGGCATCCCGTATTATTTGCCGACGTTGCCTAAATTGGCTTGGACTATGGACTATGCAATGGACTATCATGAAAAAGGAAGAAAGTAAATACTTGCAATTGCTCTTCGCGTGCTAGTACTTATAATAATAGTATTATATTTTGTTTACGCTGTCACTCAAATGAATATTTTTGTGACAATAAATGGGGAAATTAGAAATACCATTGTTGATGGCGACCTTCATCACGCAATGCTTGTTGATGACTACCTAATTTACACCGCGTGGTAAAATGATAAAATAGTTCCTTACACCACATGTTTAGTTTAATCCGAAATATCCTTTATGTCGGAGAAATCCTCGTAATAATAATTTCTTGTAATATTGGTAGGTATAAATTTATGATCTAACTAGAAAGTCCAGAATTCCAAGAATTTAATTTATATAACCCCAGCCTCTCAAGCCACATTGCTTGTCCATTAAAGTAATGAATAGCATGAGCCTTTCAGCAAATTGTATCACCAAAAGCCAAAAACAAGGGGATACGAGAAGGGGTATGTCTTCACTTGTCAGTCAATCCGACCGATATCGCAGTGACCTACTATTTATGTAGTTCCGGTTACTAAACTAGTGTTGTACTAGGTATGACATTATCCAAGCAATGTACTTCTTCACGGGATTTAAATTGTTTCGGATTAATGTTCCAGTTAAGGCTGGCTGAAGACATTTCAAAAGCCGTTCTAGTTCAATATGCCACATATCATGATAATGATTAATTCAATTAATCTCAATGTAATTGTTATCCAGAGCAGCCACATTCATTCACTTTCCATATCCTGGCTCTAATATTCACCGTTGTTTATTGATAATCCGGAACGGGGTCACGGAGTACTAGCCGATGGCATTTTTCTTCCCTCTTCGTTCTTAATTTACTCATGCAAATTTAGCGAGACTATTCACTCTTAATTTGGGAAAGAACATTTTCAGGTGATCTCATAAACACATTACAGCATACACCACGTGCCTCAAATGTTAGGGATCACGAGCTCTAAATATGCTTTCTAACCCTTTCCACTTCATATTTTATTTTATTCATTCAAATAATCATTCAAAATATACAGAACGAAAAATTTGTCATGGAGTAAAAGGAATGCCGTGACATTTTTCAATCACGAGAATATTTCGCTTATAACGAAAATCTTTGATGTGATCATGAATATATTTGATCTATTGGGATTGGGAGAGTAGGACTCTCATTCTCATTACAAGAACGCGTCTCAGAGTAGTTGGAACCTGGCATCTTAAAGCGAAACTACTTTTAAATCACAAAACTACCTTTAATCCAGTCAACATGAAGCTTATGTTTCCTACTTTAGTCATCCTCTTTGGACTTGCTCTTCTTCATGGAGCTGACGCGAGTGACGAGATCAGCACTACAGAAAAATCTTGCCCGTGTCCTAAAATGTACGCTCCGGAATGTGGCGTCGACGAGAAGACATATGGAAACAAGTGTATGCGAGAATGTCAAGGTACGTGTTATTTCGAACAGTCGAACATAGGAAGTATTCATATACAAATGACGGATTTCAAAAAATAATATTACAATAATAATGATTTCCAATACTTTGAAACAATTTTATTATTCAGGAGTCGATAAGAAAAAGGACGGGGCGTGTTAAGACAGGAGAAAAGTGTGTTAAACTTTAGGCAAATTTACAAAATTCATTTATTATATTTAATTATATTTGCTGCTCGTATTAGAAGCTTGTGAAAAAGAATAAAATTATTTGACTTGTGACTTTATGTGACGTGCGATTTGGTTGAGGGTCACCTCTGTATCTTTTATTTTTACAAAGCTAGGGCGTTTTAGTAGTAGTTAGGTTGTTACATCACACGCGGACTATCGATGTCGTGATAAAAGCAAATTATTTAGCTCAGCATGAGCCATGCCATTATTGTCACATTGACACTGGATGACTAGTATTTAAATTAAAATATTATGAAGGAAGACAAATTGCTGGCGTCCGGTATGTTTTCCGCAAGCACAGATTCCGTGATTATAATCACCATTCCTATGAAGCATTTGATGCAACGAGTCGTGATGGGTTCTTTCAATCAAAATTCAGTCTCGTAGGAATTATATCCTCTGTTATAAATAATCTGTACTATTTAAAGCTATTTGTAATTCTGGAAACCAATCTAGAGAAAAATGAAGGTCATTGTAGTTGAAGCATTTTTAGTTATCCTACTTGGAGCTGCCTTCCTGACACAAGTTGAAGGTTTGAGTGTTTCCAAGGCCGAGCCCGAGAAAACCTGTGTGTGTGCCCAAAATTACCGCCCGGAATGCGGCGTTGACGGCGTTACTTACTCAAACAGTTGCAGCCGCGATTGTAAAGGTAAATTTACATGAAGCATTAAATTAATGAATATTTTGAGTCTTACAAAAATAATAATTTTTGTATGGTTGCAGGAGTGAAAAAGGCAAAGGATGGAGCATGCTGATTTACAAGTCAATATCCACCTCTTTACGGTTTATGACATATTTTCGTTCGTTCCATCATTTGAATTCTGTCAATGTGTCATAATAAGTTAAATTACTACCGGTTGCCCTTGAAATCCAAAACAAAACTATATTAAATTGCAAGGTTTGCTTTAGAATAATTGTGAAGCAATCTCATGGACATTAAAATCATGTAGAAAATCCATAATGGCTCTTTGCACATCAAGCTGAAATTGAATTTTTATATTCAATATTTGTACTAACGAAAACTACAAAACTTAAATATTATTACAAACCATCTTCTGTCAACTGGCACGTGGCTTGAAGTAGGCGTTGTAGTTTTGTCATTTGTTGACTGACGTCTGAGTGCTGTCCATGTCCATGCCTCCAGTGTGTGCGCCCAGAAATATACGCCCCAGATCTCGGGATTGACAGTCATGCCAGGCATATGGAATGGTGAGTGTGACTTCATTTAAAAATTCTGTCTGTGTGGCTGTGTCTGTAAACATTTTGTGTGGCTGTGTCTGTAAACATTTTTGGGAATGCATACTTACACCATGCCTATGGGCTACACTATAACTTTACTGAAAGTTTTATTCTATTTCGCAATCTACAAAAGTAACAAAGTAACGACTTGCGTTACAATTTGTCCAAGTGTATTAAGAAACGTGGAGCGCTTCAGACGAAAAAAATGACCTATATGGAAGTTAACTGGAGCACACGCCTGTATCATTTTCATCTCGACTTTGGAAAGCTTCTGGGTTTTCCAGAATCTCCTGAACTTAAACTCGTTCTCAGTCGTCTTCATGCTAAAATTGTGAAGAAAGTAGGTGCTCCCGAGTACACCCGCGTTGAATCCAGCAAATCCCAGCGTAACGAAAATAGGGAGAATTTGGTGAAACTTGATACAAACGTAGGTCATGGATAGATTTATCGTAAATCCACCCAGAATCAAGCATGGCCAGAACACTAATCCAAAGGAGACGACGGACCAAATCAAAATGCGAAACTGGGAGTGCTTTGGGATCACGTTGGAAAGGTAGTTTTGTTCCACCGCTGCCGGTCCGTATGTTCCCCGGAAAAGGAGGTTAGCTTCACAATGCATCAGGGTCATGAATGTTAAAGCCTGGATAATTGACACAATTCCAAATGTGACGTAGCAAAGCAAGTAGACTGAACTGAGAAAAGATGCATTGAAAGCACATTTAAAATCCAAATTGAAAATCTTTAGAACCATATGCCCCGGAGTAAAGTCACTGATGAGAGGTAAAAGTGGGATGGTAATTACGCAAAACAAGCAACTGGTCCATAATGACCCTAACATTACGTCAAACACCAGAGGATCTTCGTTTCTGAAAGATCCCTGTCTCCGACGACGTCCCAAATGTAGGATGGTGTTCATCATGAAGCAACTAGGATTCCGGTCCAGATTATAATTGAGAGCGTGGGAAGACGCCAACATTAGAACGGATAAGCCGCCTGTGGCGATATAGATAACCCGAGCGAGAACCCGTTCAACAGGACTAATCTTTGAGGGGAGAAAATTTCCTCCGAAAATTGACAAGAGCAACACAACGACTGTGTTAATGTTGCTTATGTAAAAGATACAATCCCATTCTGAAGGTGGACGCTGTTGAAAAGTGTCCGTGTCCTTGGAATAGACAACTTGAAGGGGATAAATAGACTGCAGGAAATTTTGAAGCTTTAGAGAGATCCGCCACATTTCAGTAGCTGTTGTAGAGCTACACACTCCTGTCTGCAGTCCTCAAACGGAACTGCATTCCGTTCAATTCAATTCAATTTCAATATCAAAGAGGAGACTTTTGAGACAATGACGCGACGTCCAGTCTCCTGGTCTGCGGGAATAATCATAATGACTATAGACGCTATACTAATTTACCAGCAGCTGTGTTGTGCCTGCTTACTTATGTATGTGTCCTACGACTAACTTTCCATTCCAATTATTGCGTAGCGTAGCTTAATTCTTTGCTTTATTTATGCAAGGTATACTGGTATATATCACTTGGGCATTATGCTATCGTCATCGAGCAGAAGGAAATTGGTTAGGAATATAGCTCACATCGGGAGTTACCTGTTTTACAATTAAATTTACCAGGTGTACAAATATTAATTAGTCTCTTGGACTAGGACATGTACTATGATGCTAGAACATGACGTGAGGTACCATGAAATATTCAGGTTTTCTACCGTGCCACATGACGAAATCACAGAATGAGAACACTGAAATTGGAAGGTGAAATTACGGAACTGGAATTTTGTACAGAAACCGGGTAAGGTTCAAAGAGTGAATCAGAGAGGCAAGGATATAAATATATTTTTATGAGTTACGGACGGAAGTATATAACATGCATGGGAAGATAACGAAATAACGTTCATGATAATTTAATGAAGTTTTTTCGCACTGCTAGCCCATGTCGAGTGAAGAGGGAGAATATGCTATCAATTTATTGTCATGTATGTATATTTGGAGGGAAAAGGTGTGACAATGTGACAAATCTACCATTATGTAAACCGAATTTGACAAGGAAATATTAAAATTTGACTGAAGGAGAGGACTGAAAGTTGATGAAGGAATAAGCAACACAACACATTATTTGGTTTATTTGTTTTTTGAGACAAAAATACTATTTGAGAAGGTATTGTAGTAATCCACAGGGTTCCCTATAAAATATGCAACACTAACTCGTTTTGTTCGAAGCTAACTTGTTTAGGCTATTTGTGTTTGTTGAATATACTTAATACCGAGGAGACTAGGAGACGAAGCGTTTTGCCAAGTTTTTTTGTTTACAAAGAAGTGAACCAGTGAATGGTATCGCTACCAACAGGGTCTAGATTTCAGGTCCTCCAGGGTGCATGATAATTTCTCTCTTCCATTTCATTTCATTTTATCAATCTATATACATATAATTTGTATATCTTCATTTGTCAATATTCAAATAAACCACTTTTAGGATTTTAGGAATAAGATTATAAGTTAAGATTAAAATGTTGTGTGGAAAAGGGAAAGTTAAAATTCTACTTGTGCAGCTTGAACTTTATCATTACCATCACCATCAGCAGTAAACTATACCACGACCCACGCGGTTATTGGCTGGGAGCGTAAGGATAGGAATTCCATCACTCCATTATGGAGACTTCTTCTCCGCGGTCAAAGGAAGCTTGATTATGGATTAAGGAGAGGAGTTCCATGGCTCCACTACAGAGTTCTCCACAGTCCAGCGTTGCTTGGAGGAGAGTAAGGAGATAAGTTACTTTTCCACAGTCCCCAGTTACTGGCTTGGGGGGGGGGGTAAGGAGAAGAGTTCCATTACCTGACGATGGAGATATTTCCACAGTACAAGTGACCATGCGCTACGCCCCATAGATGAGTATCCATATTCGTGCAGAGCAGGCCTCTTTGGTGTGGTGGTATAGCCGTGTGTTTTGCAACTACAGGCTGTGGGTTCGATTTCCCATGCTCGAAAAATAATGCTAATTTATTGTAATTACGTGGTAATGAGTTTGATTTGACTAGTATTGCATGATAGTTTAAGCATCTCAATATATCGCGCGATGCAGATCGGAGTGCTGGAAAGAGGCTTCATTTACATGTCGAGAGTGCTAACCGGAGCAGCCATTTGCATGTGGGGTGTCCGAGAAGAAGCAACCATTTACATGTGAGTGCAACTGCATGCTTTAGTTTGACGCTTCATTCTCTCACGAGCTCTTTCAAAAATTTGCTTATCAATAGTAACTATTTACTCTTACCATAACCATAATGTATGAAAAGGAGAAGTTCCTCAATAATCCTTATGTGGATTCTAGTAGGCTAGAAACGACAGACCATCCGTCGCTTCTACTCCTAAATTACGGACACATCCATATTCGTGAAATGGATTATGTGACGGATACACACACGCACAAGGGCTTCTCATTTCTGGCCAGTACTTAGTACTGGGACGACAGTCTAGTACTATATATAGTATGCCATACGCATGTCGCGTACATCTACATACACGATTCACATTCAACACCAACAAAGGCGGACTTCGAACCTGATGTGCCTGGTTACGTACATCTAACTGGCTCACACGTAGCTCATTATCGAATAATGTGATATAGTGTTCCTAGTAACGTGGTGTTGTCTATGGAACCACAAGTTATATTGTACCGAGTAATCTGCCATTACCTATCGCATCATAAACTGCTTACCTGCTACCGCATGGGAGTCAAAGGCATTTTGTATTGAGAAAAATCGATTTTTTGGCATAATTTTGAGTATAAGTACTAGAAACTGAAACTGGAATTAGCAAGAAAATGGAGAAAGGTGGGAAGTATTACGATTATGAGTTCGAAGGGTATGGGTAGATAAACTGGATAAAGCCAAAAGTTTAACCATCCAAGAAAGGTGTAAATTGGTCCTGTTGAAAGTTTAAATTAGTTAAAACATTCAGAAAAGGCAAGGTATCTTAACGGATGCGGATGGCATGAACCAGTCAGTCCTTTATGTTAATTTCAAATTGGCGTAATTGAATTGTATGCTTTCCTCTTATTACCATACCATATGCATATGCATAATATAAAGTATGAAAAAGTTAAAGCATGATTTACTCAGCATGGAGCTGTCGGCATAGGCTAGTAAAAAAGTCTTTTCAATCCGTAAACTTTGCATACAACGATGCCTGCAATATATTATTAGAGGCAGAAGAGGACATACATAAGTTCAACTTTCAAGTCCTACCCAGGCTACCCACCAATCCCATGCCAAATCCCATTTCAAAAAATGCCAGGATTTCGTGGACTATCCTCACTGTATCAAATATGAAGAGATCTGCATTTTAGAACCGATGATAGTCAAATGTCAAAAATTTGTATACAATTTTTAACAAAACAAGTCTTGTATAACCGATTGTCTGAATCTGGCTAATGCCTTTTCCTCTAGCCTATATATGACTGATGTGATGATTTTGCTTTTTTCCTCTTTTGATGTATGTATATAGATATACCTATTCAGATTCAGATGTATGCCATGAAGACCTTGCTCAAAGCCATAATTTGTGGTTGCTAATCCTAAATTTACATAATTCGGATGTGTTTTTGAAATGAATGAAACTTGTTTAGGAGGAGAATTTATTTCGATTTGTATTTAGAATCATTGCTATTATACATCTATTTTCTATTATATTAATACGAAAGATTTTTTGGTGATGTCCATTCAAAGGCTTTTTAATTTCTAATCGTACAGTAACGTATGAGGTATCATTCTACTCGCAATTAACTGGGAAAGTGTCTACCAAAGAGACATTTTCAAAAGTTTCATTTCCCTATTTCTCTCTCTCTACTCTTTTCTCTCCCCACTCTCAAAGATTTGCGTATTTAAAATTACATAAGCCACCTAATAATTGTGATTAAAATAAAGCATCGTTTATTAAAATTCTATTCGGTTGTATTTATGAAATGTCGTATGCGCAATATTGCTTAATACTCTTTTAAGAGGAGCATTATTCCTAAACGACTGCAACGACACCGCTAATTTAGTGTTAGTTTTTAAGCTGTAGCAAATCACATGCTTTTTATCAAACCAATCAGACAATTTCTGATACCGTTTTGATAATCTATCATTTGAAAATTAATTTCGTATTCCATATATAATTTAATTTGTTTTGCACTTTTATTAAGCACACGCGTCGATGCTATGATGGTTTGTTTATCAATGAAAAAGTGCCGCGATCAATGAAATGATGCTACTACTTTCCTCAATTTTGGTAATTAATCGTCGTAAGTGCTTTGTCGCGTAACATAATTGATCAAATTGTTGTCCTCTTTCTTTCACCTTTCATGTAGGAAGGCAGAGGTTGGCACTTGGCACTTACGGCACGATGGTGTATACTTTGTGTGTTGTGTGTGATAAAGACAAAGACAAACCTTGCTCATACCAATACCATAAACTATCATTCATTGATTCCTTGATAACACAAAAGTGAAAGGTGTGGCCAGAGCAGAGTGAGTAAATGTACCAACTAGCTTTAGCACTCTTTGACATCAGTTTCATTTTTAATAATTAACGCTTTGTAATACAAAATGTAAATGCAACCCAAAAGAATGCACCGTATCAACTCCAGTTTGTTAATGCTTACAATTTATGAATTTAACTTACCTGCATTTTATAGGTATTTATTAATTTATAACGACCTAGATGATCGGAGAATTACTTACAATTAGTGCTGGCTTATACGTATATTGTGAGGGGGTTGTAGATAGTTCTAACGAATGACGAGACTACGGAAGTAATTCTGGTTTTTGATTTGGAATTTTATTTAGTCACACACAATTCACAAAATTGATCTGTAATTATTATTTACGGAAAACTAAATTAATCTTTTTAGATAGCACATAAAATTGTAATGGGGGTAACACTAGGTTGGTTGGTCAATGCTGGCTCATAGAATTTTAAACAAAAAATGTTTGGAGGTTCACAACACAATTGTGTCTGGTGTCCCATACATTCGGGTACTATAACTGCTTAATTGTAAACTACAAAAATTGACAAAAAATTATGCAGTATCGTCCCTAGATAAAATTTTCACGGGGATTCTATTCCCAGTGGGATTTTTCCTGAACGAATACATCTTCTACAAGCGATTTTTAAATTTTTACCAGTATAGTTAAGTTTCATACTGGAAAAATACTAGACAGAGCTAAAAAAAAAAGTTGTATCATTTATATTTTACAGTATTCAAATTGGTCATCTAGGAGGAAAACTGTCAATAAATGAATCTGTTCATTATATTGACTGACTACTGGTATCACTGAGCTATTCAGGTAGGTCTAATTGGTTCACTTCATTGTCACCATTTGCAAATTTTCAAATAATTTTACAGTCTGGGGAGGTATGCATAGCATGCCAGTTCAGTCGTTTCAAACTTCGCCGTAATTAGATAGGTGGTTATTAACTACTTACAAAGTATACCACTACCACTATACAAAGTAAGTCATGGGGTTTTAGTTTTGGCGTAGTTTTACATGCTGCTAACTTTCATCCAATCACCCATTACATATTAACTCCATCGCAAATCATAGGCTACCATCGAACTCAAAGCAGGTATCATAATATGTCAGGTTTTTTCCGTTATTTCACGAATTGACACGTACACAAACTTTCGTCGCAGACACAACAATAGAAGTAGTGCACGGAAGTACGAAGCATAAAGCATTGATCAACTAAAGTTTCATATTCACTGAATGAAACACGCACATGCAATCATGTAATTAATCTCTTGGTGGATAGAAAGTCCTGTGCGACCGAGCATTATCTTCTCCGTAGGAAGTAGTCGATGTGGAGAAAGTTTAAGACCGAGTTCCTCTCCTGAACAGTCTCCTTTCCTTAATGCAAAAATGCATCGATTGCTCTTTAATTCACACTTGTCACTCATCCTTACAGTAATTACATTATTCCTCATGAACAACGTCAGTGGGGTGAGTAAGGATAAAGCGAAGAAGAGCTCTTCTAAATTTCATCCCATTTCTAAATTTGTGTCTCAAGTGCTCGTCTCTACATTTCATGAATGTAGCGAAATACATGTCTTTGATAACAGTAGAATGTATTTTGCAGAAGACGTCCTGTACCGTGCGAACGACAAGGATCGGTATGTTTGGAGAGCTAATGAGGAAAGAAATGTTTCATCAATGAGTGAGGTGCCTTCTGACTTTCACCGGCACAGGGATCAGTGTTCAGTTGCAGCATTCATTTTGGGAAATTTTTCAGTGTCCTCTATCATTAAGCCTATTAACAGTTTAGTTCAGACCAATAAGGACTACTTCATTTTTGTAACAACCCTATTTCAACCGGAATTGAATGAAGCATTAAGCGTCCAGCCCCAGTGGATAAATTACGGGATCCGAAATAAAGTGGGAATATCATGGGATATTACAAATGAACATATTATTTTAACAACAGTTTGTACTTTTTGTTCCAATGGGAATGACAGGATTGAAAATGAAATTGTGGACAATGTGAAGCCTATGCAATTAAGGACTACATCACAGCTTTTTCCAAATACAAAAAACTTTAACGGAAAAATGCTAACCATGAGTAGCTCCACAGAGACGAAGTGGCTCAACGAAATTAGGCAAGAATACGATGGGAGTTGGATAGCCAAACGGGGTATATACGTGTTGGTCACGAAGGCTCTAATGAAAAAGCTAAACTTCTCCTGTGAATTCTTTCCGAGCAGTGGTGGCGGTGGAACTGGATTCCGCTTTCAGAACGGCACGTGGAAAGGTACCGTTGCAGATGTGCTTTATGGAGTTACCGATCTGGGTCAAGTGGGAGGTCAAACTTTGAGTCGGTATCAAGCCATCGATTTCACATCTCCAATTACGTACGAGTGGCTCACCTTCACCACAGGGTTACCCCAACCGTACTACTCATGGACATCTGTATATCGTCCCCTCTCCGTAGGTTCTTGGCTTTTTGTTTTCATATCCACGATAGCAGTCATAGGGGCCGTCGTTGTTCTTGTGAACTGTGAAAGAAAAGTGGCAAAGGGGAATCGCCCCCGAAATATCCTCAATTACGCAGTTACCAGTATTTCCTTTATTTTGAAGAGTTTGGTAGAGCAAGGAGATGACTCGGTGTCGCGCAGTTCCAGTTGGTACAAAACATTATGCATTTCCTGGCTAATGTTTACGCTAATTGTGACCACTGCCTATAAATCCAAGCTGGTCGCTTTCTTAGCCTTTCCTAACGTTATTCCTCCACCAACAACTTTTGAACAGTTGGCAGGTTCGGACCACACCGTGATATTGCAAAGCACGGGAGCTGCACTTCAACTCTTCCGAACTTCCAACAGCCCCACCTATTCTAAAATCGTTGCCAAAATGCAACTGGAAAACTCAGACGTATCTTGTTTGCAAAAGGTGATTTCCTCTCAGTCCGCATGCATTTCATGGGAGAATATTGTTGACTACGTGGCCCACAAGAACTTGAGTGATAAGTATGGTCACGTTCCTCTTGTGAAAGCGACAGCGAAAGCGTACTTCCTTTTGGGTGGCATTATGATGAGGAAAGGGTCTATTTTCAAACAAGAGTTCGATTCTGTAATAAAATGGTCTATGGACGGAGGGCTAATTACCAAATGGAAGAAAACTGATGAGCAGTACGTACTCCAAGAGCGGAAGCAATGGGAAATGGAGAACAATTCTACAAACGTTGCTGACTATGCCGAACCCCAAAGTGGTGCTCTAACGATTCAGCATTTAATGGGATCATTGTATATCCAGATTGTGGGAATGTTGGTTTCGATCATTGTGTGGAGTGCTGAAATTATTCGAAGTCGCTCGAGATTACGCTCGTAAATTTGACTTCTGTTGTCTACTTACTTCAAGGTAGGTCTGTATTAAGTTAACAATTGCAGACAGGAAGGAAGGACCTGATTATTGGGAGACAGTATTACATATAGCATTTTTATGACCTCATAATTTGCTTTTCTCCTTAGGTAAAATATGAACACGACAACAAATGTGAGTTTTGTTTTTGACATTTATTCCAATTATTTGACATCTCATCATAAGTCAAATAGTTGTATTAGAATATAAATTATATTCGCGTACATAATATTATATAACCGACTGAATGTGTATTATGTAAAGTGTCTAGCTAAGCAAAATCAAAAAATGAGACTCATATTTGGAATTTAATTGATTAACATTGCAAAATTATATCCTAATTAGCGGTGATTAACATAGGCAATATTAAATTAAAGCTCTACAATTCACACTTAACTCTCACTTCTCTTAAATTACCTAATACAATACCGCAACAATCTATATATATATCAACTCATTTAATTTAATACATAAATGATATAAAATGTAAAACTAGCATTGAAAAATCCACTTGGTTTAAGAGAGATAACTCAGACTTTCATGTTAACCATTCTTTCATAAAGTTTTCTTTCGTCCTCTTTAATATTTGTAATCCGTTTAGTAGCCTAATGGGAACAAAACAATAGTATTAGTCACTAACAACATCAAAGCAACGCAACGGGGTGAAATGAAAGGTAAAAAGCAAAGTCTATTACCATTTCCATCAGCTTTTTTATATTGGGATCACAAGGAGTGGCATCATATGCTTTTTTAATGTAAGTATGACAGTCTTCGAATTTACCTAACTCGTACATAGCCTTAGCATACCTGAAACACATTTTTCAAACAAATAAATACCCTATCATCGCACTTGCTTCTTCATAATACGCAAGCCCACTCTATAGGCATATGCACTGAAAACTCACCGGTAATACGCTTTTGTTTTGTCGCCCTTTCTCGGAATTAGAGTTGCCTTATGAGCATACTTGGCAGCATTTTTGAAGGAGTCCTGCTTGAAATATGCAATGGATAGATTGTTCAACAGTTCATAATGAAGATTCAAATATTTCTCCTTATTGTCTGCGTTCATCGCTACCGAATCCATATCTAAAATGCACTCTAACCCTTCTTTGTATCTAAATGAATAAAAGCAAAAAAACATTAGTCACCGCCAACTAATTCCCTTAACAACTATTAACTTTAAAATCATTTATATAAAGCGTATGTCCAACTTTAAAACTGCCATGTCAAACTCGTCGATGCTCATTTCATCATTTCCATCTTTCTTCATTTCCAATGCATATTTGTACAGCTCCTCAAATCCTAGCTCCTGACGTTCCTTCGTTGACAATCCAGCTAGGGAGTCGTCCTTCTTCGTCTCTCGTGCCTCCAACATTTCAATGAAAATTAATGCCCTACAATCTACAGCAATAATTTTGCATAACTAATATAATAAATCAGTATTATGTAATAATTCCACTAATGTAGCTCTCGACAAAGAAGACTAACCCCCAGGAACTTGATTGTTCATCAATGGAACTCCGAGTTTTCCAAACGCCAAGTCTGGTGTTCCTAAAAATTTAGATTGTTCTCCAACTTTCATTGTTCTCGCTGCAGCGTCCAATATGGGAAGCACTTCCCCGTTTCCAACACGGAATCTTGTAGGCCGACCCTTGTAAGTGGACTCCAATATATCATCCATCGTCTCGATACTAAGAATAGAGTGACAAAACACCAGGTCCCCTTCCATAACAGATCTTCCAGTTCCACAAACCAACGTCTGAGAATGAGAATACATAAATATTAAAATAAATAAAAGAGAACACAAATAAAATAATAGTTTTAATGTATTATAAAATGTATTTATTCTCTTACGATTTTCTTCAGACTGCCACTCGGAACGCGAGAATCATCAACCGGTTCCATGAGCTCCTCCAATTTGCTAAAATCTCCAACCATTGTCTTCAACGCTTCCTCGTGATCTTTGCCCAGGTGTTTTAGCTGAATGCGGTCAAAGGTTTTAGAATGGGTGATTAACGACTCGCTCTGCGGTTGGGTTCTAGCATCGTTGAACCCCTCAGTGGTCACTGGCTCCGGTAGCTCGAAAAAGCCTTCAGCAGAGTCTGCCCCTTCACTAATGGTTTGTACTTGACCCGCAAGGAGTGCACTATATAACAAAAATATTAATGAATTACTTTTATAGGAACCCACCAAAACTTAAAAGCACATGCATCATCATCACATAATAGCCTCCAACCGAGACCCCCAATTACTAACTCCTTGAAACTTACTCAAAGTCGACGTTACCCAAAGAGGAGTATCCAGCAAGCAGCTCCTCGTTAATATCTTCGCATTCGTAGTCATCGTCGGAATCCATTTTCCCTTGTCACGCACTTGTTACGTCAGCCAACACAACTGATGATAACTGGTTGACCTGAATATTTTGAAATTAATATTTCCAAAGCCAGCTAGCACACTAATAATATACTAGTATTTTTACGATTAGTCAGGAAATCTGTCAACAAGTCCTGTCAATATAAATACAAGAAATCATTAATATAATTATTATTAATATTATTACCGAGTCTGCTTTTAGTACATATTTTTATACCTAAAAAACCCAGCTGAGGAGATTTCACTTCTTGTCCAGCAGAGAACGAAATGCACTTCATTCAAAGGTTGAAAAATGTTGTTGTTGTGATTGTGAATTTGTGAAATAGGAATTGTACATACTCCGCTCCGTTCCGTTCCGTTGTCGGCTCAGCCAGCAGCGGAGGGAATACCTTTACGGAATGCACGTTCGCCCACCACAGCACCATACCACACTCGCTCGACTCTGACACGGCACGCGCTCAACAAGCTGCCTATGCCTGCCTGCACGCTTTTACAATACACTGCACTCCACAAATGAGTATCACAGTGCCCCAGTTAAGGTCCAGCCAGGATTGTGATTTGTTTGTGAGTGGAAGGGGAGCGGAGGAAGGAGAAGACTCTTTGTGAAGTTACTTATGCTTATGCATGTATAATGCATATTGCATGCATTACGTATAGTCGTCCGTATTCCGTTCCGTATACGTATATTATGCAGGTTTCCTTAAAATTAAATATTTGACGAAGTATTTAAACTTACTAATTGTTGAGTTAGGCTAATTGTGAAGATGCGTGGGAATGTCAAAGTCTAAATAGTTAATAACCTCATCTTTTCATCTTTCTGGCTGATTTTACTGATATGATAATGACAATTAATAATGATTTCCTTATGATTTCTCTACTTTCCGGATTCCTGATATACGTAGGTAATAAATTTATTTTATATTATATTATTCGTTTCATAATATACAGAGGGACAATAACAAGAAAAACGACATGCAAACACCTAATTTCGTCAATACGTCGAAAATATGATAATAATGATATTATAATAATAACGTAATTTAGCAAGTTTGTCACGTCACGCTTACATAAACTCCATAAATTACATGTCTCGTACGTAAAATTAAAAAATAAATTATGCATACCTATATGAAGCTACACTAGGATTTTCATGAGAAATCCTCCTCCACAACGCTTAACAACACAACAATACGCTTATCAAAAACTTGCTCCGACTAAAGGGAAACCCTGTCCTTCGGTAGTAGATGAAGGCATGAGAAAATGGTTAATGTTTCCTGAAACTTGCCCATTCTTGGTTTCACCTGTACTGCTACTACTAATGTTGAGGTCGCCACCTTTGGGTTGTTCGATTTTATGAACATTTCGTAGATGTGTTTTAAGGGTATGCTTCTTTACGCAAATTTTGTCGCAAATGGAGCAAGGAAACCGTTGAATCGGTCCATAAAAGGTTTTTTTCTCACCTCCCTCTTCATCTTCCGAAGGGGCATTAAGTTTATTAACTTTACGAAGCTTTTTCCGAGGTACCATATCTGGGTGATGGTGTCTTTTATGATGTTTTAAAGATCTCATATTTGTATACACTTTGTCACAAAAGTCACACTTGGTTGGAACTTGCGAGGCTTTGTGCTTAACATCGTAGTGGGCATGTAATGAAGACCTGCTTGCATACGCTACGCCACATTCTGTGCACATAAAAGGTTTCTCGCCTTTATGAGCCCTAATATGCACGTTGTATATTGCTGTGTCCATGGTTAGAAACTTTTTGTCACAATAAGGGCACGTTAGCACTGTTTCTGCCCATTCAGGGTGATGCACCCTCAGCTTGTGGGACTTCAAACTGTCCCTTAGTATCCATATCCCACATTCGTCGCAAGTTATATGATCCGTTCTCTTTTCCGGAGGGAGATGAGTTTGCAAATGTCGCCGGAAGTTTCGACCGGTTTTAAAACCCATGGTGCAATTCTCATAGGTGCAGTAATATTTTTTCTCTGCTATTTGACTTTCCTTGCGTCTCCGTGACCTATATGGGGCTTCATGTGCAGCAATCGCCGCTGCCTTCTCTTCCTCGCTTTTGTGTTGAAACATGTGGTGTTGAAGATCGTTGTATGAAACAGGACCAATGCAGCACTCGCACACTGCGTCTGCTCCTAAAGCAGCAGGTCTAGCCAAGGGTTCGTGGTGAGAATGAAGGTGCTTCCTGAAAGTGTCCTGATTGGGAAACATTTTGTTACAAAGGAGACACGGATGACTGGTTCCTGGCAGCAAAAAGACATTAAAATTTTAACATTCGCAATTTGCGTTCTTTCAAAACAGACGCGCTACTTGTAAAGAATTTCTCATTGCTGAATAGCGAATGTAGCTCACTTTGTCGATGTTTCCTTTTTCGGTGGAATTCCATAACGTGGCTTCTAAACTCCTGGAATGCCGTGTGATAGTATGACAGCTCCGCTTTAAAGTTACATTTGAATGCGTGACACACCAGGTGAGTTTGCGTACGAGACACGAAAGTTCCTTGACGAAACAGGAACAGGTTTTCACTAGCGTATACGAACACATCAAAGAATGGCGTTTTGCGTCTACATTTTCGAATGACAATAGATATTATATTAAAAATTAGATTTAAAATTTAAGATGTTTTCCAAAAATAGATATTATTTTTAATACCCTGTTGCTTTGGTTGGTACAAAACTGAATCGTTTCTTGGTTGTTGAAGACCGCGACTTATGTGGGCGACGGGTCGTCCTCGCCGTCTGTTTAGCATCTTCTACTTCATTCTCATCTTCAGACTGTGCAGTTGCTTCATTTGCCGAGTAGTCGTCATCCCTGTCATCGTTATCATAATCTTCAGTAGCAGAATCAAATTTGAAATCTGTTACCTCGTTGTCGTTATCTACCTTCGTCAGGCACGCAATCGCTAATTTAGCACTTTGTTTGGCGATCCTAGTCGACGACCTTGGCTCTTGAGGAGGGCTAACTTTTATTCGTTTTGAGAGAGTATCCTTTTCTGTTTTCTTTTTTCTTTCCGGTCTCCGTTTTAGTGTTTCTTGTGGAATCACAGGAGTTGCCTTGTTCACCTTCTCCACCATCACAAAACAGGGTGTAATAGTGTAATTTCTTTCTGAGCCCTTCTGTTCAGCTTGGAAATAGGTAGTACTGGAACCATTATTCGGATCACTTTTTGGCGGTATACACTCAGAGCCAGAATTGACGAGTAAGGCACTACTTGGAGTTACAAGTTTCTGGTTTTCCCCGTGTCCAGAATTTTCATTTTCATCAAAGGAAGTGTCAAATCCACCTGCATCCCATCCTGTACCGATTTCGTCCTCAGGTGAAAAGAACTGATCAGACAAATTAGCTTCCACCTCTATCTCCAATTTGACAGTAGGTTGGGGAGACACTGCTTTCAATCGTTTTGCTCTTATTGAAGCTGTGCCAAATAAGTAACATGAAACATTGTTCACGCCTTATTTTCTTTAAATGTCATATACAAGTATGAATCCAACCAAAGCAAAGCGTACATACTATTATTATTATAACTATACCTTGTACAACACATTCCCGAAATCCACGACACGGTCCAGGCCAAAATTTGCAGACGACACTCTGTGCTTCCGACTTTACAATGAGTGTCTCCACTTGCTTCACATAATGACCTAGGGATTCCTAATAAAACAATAAAATTACACTGATTACTATTTTTTCTCAAGCAATATTGATGGATCTTTAATTTGATGAAATGTGTAAGCCTCCAACCTCTAAAGCTTTTCCTTACCCGAGTCCTTTCCAAAAGTGCATTTAATTGCTCCATTTGAATCAGCACCGAATAACACTCCCCACAACACTGAGATCTCCAGTAGCTTTCGTCAGTTAGATTTAGACTCTCATGATAACTATCCCAATTCTCGTGACTAATGGACATCCACTTACACAGCAATCCGAGCAACTTCCTGATATCACTCCATCCCACCTCCTGCTCTTTCGGGATGTCAACTTTGTTCCCGCAAATGAAGCAATAGATTTCCCCATCTTGTGGCAGGATCGACATGTTTTCCAGGTATAACTTTAAATGCGACTGCTTCAAAATCACTTGTTTTGGATACTGCTGATGATGAACAACATGATGATAATAATGTCAAAAAACCAGACCCAAATACCTGTCAAAAAAACTGCTTTTCGTCTTACAAAACATTTCGTCCAAAAGATTTGCGACTACAAGGTTAGAATGACCTGATGACTCATTGTCACTTAATTTGTTAATTTATCCCTTGTGTGCTTCAAAGTGTCAAAAAAAACTGTCCGATTCTGCCAACAATTAACACTGTTTTGTTTGCTTGTTTGTTTATTGTTTCAAATGCACATAGAAAGTAAATAAACACAGGTTTCATGGTGCCGCCTTCCTGTGGGGTCCAGAGGAGACACACACCGCGCTCCAACCCACAAAAACAATGCGACTGGCAAGGGTGAACCGACGCGACGAACAGAGAGGAGACAAAGAAAATTTATTTCTGTTTTGACACATGTCGAGATTGAGGCGTGACGCGTGACAAATGAAAGTTGTTGCATAACACATAAATTAATTGACTATTATAAAATCAGTAAGCTTCTCTTGAAGCCACTTCAATCTGCATGTGAAATAAATAATGTACGACGCGACGAACAGAGAGGAGACAAAGAAAATTTATTTCTGTTTTGACACATGTCGAGATTGAGGCGTGACAAATGAAAGTTGTTGCATAACACATAAATTAATTGACTATTATAAAATCAGTAAGCTTCTCTTGAAGCCACTTCAATCTGCATGTGAAATAAATAATGTAAACAAGGAGTTTCTTTTCTCTGCATTTTGCATATGAATGAAGCACTGATGGTTTCTGAGGTGCAGATGGGGTAAGAAGGGTAAAAAGGTCGTGATTTATGGAAGAGGTATTTCGATTTCATTGAAATAACTCAAGTTTTTACGACTTTTTTCAATCGTTTATAAAAAATGTTTCAATAATTTTGTTCACCTGTCTAGTTTTCATGAGCATGGTTGGCAGAAACGTCATCAGTCATCATACAATACAATAGGTATAAAATAATAATATTATGTAGTTTATTTTTTTATTAGCAGATGCCAAATAACAAGACCGTAATTATTAAGCTTCAAATTAATTTAATAACTACATTCGTTTGCTCCTTAAAAAAGGGGAACATTTGTCAATGTCTCAGGGAGGAAGAAAAGCATCTTTAATATTACCTTAGCTGTTAGTGTTTTTAGTTATGTTATGTTATATGCTAGCCTAATTTTATGTAATAAAGTCATCGCAAAAATTGATTTAAAGAAGTACAAAAGTAACACAAAGAAAGCATATTTAAAGTAATGTAGTAAGCTAAAGTAAAGTTTGATTTCACTAAAAAGTAAAGCAGAATCCTTTTTGAAGTTATATTTTACTTGTAGCGACAACATGAGTGGTAACGGCAATGGAAGTCTCTAACTCTCCCATGAATTGGGTTACGACGTAAATGAACAAACCCCGAATCATCAGTGAGACCACTACGGGAACTATTTGATACCAAAGTCGCACCTGAATCAAGTGAAGCACGGCGATCACCATGAATCCAATGCTGACACCGAGCCAGAATTTTGCTAATCTCAGGGAATTTCCGGGTTCTCTCGTGATATCTGTGGCATTGATGAGCCGGACATTGGCTACAATTTGAAGAATCGCTAATAGAATCAGCGATCCCGCAACAATCCACACGAGAATCATAACGTACGTGATGCCTACTTTGGGTTCCGGCATGGAATGCGGGGGAGCATCAGCCAATGCAAATGTTATCCCGATTGCGCCTAGTAAAACGAAAATTGCGAGTAGGAGACAAAGTCCTGAGAGGACGACGTCAATAAAGCCGACAACCCTCGCCCATTTTCTCCACTTTAATTGGAGTCCCTGCATGCTGTAGGCTGCTGATTAAATTCTGGAAACAGGAAAAATGCAAACTTTAATACAGTTTCTAATGTAAGAGTTCATGAAGTTCTAACTTACTATTCGAAATACAAAGTTGGGCGAGCAAGACGGGGGAAAATTGTTCTGGCGTAAAGCGTCGTTGTCGACTAAACACGCGAAAATAAATTTGACTGTAAGGAAATGATTCGGTGCAATACAAATACTCCAGAGATATTTTCTATAGTGTTTGCCAGAAAGTCCATTTCGCTTTCGCAAATACTGTATAGCTTATTTTTTATCATTGGAATTATTGAAGTGACCTACTTTGCTTTTTTCTTTGTGTGCTCTGTACATATAAAAGAAGTATGTATCTCAAAAATATACAAGAAATATTAGGATTAGAATGTGATCTGGGCCACATCATCTGCCCGAATGATTTTCATGCAATGCTTTAAGAAGGAGTAATATTTAAAATAGTTTTATTTATTATTCACCATTGTTTATGTACTTAAATACATAAATTTTACCTTTCAGCAAAGTATCAATAACGCACGCTAACGTACAACGTAATCCCCATTAATACCCGTTCCATCTGCTGAAAACAAGGCAGATAGATAGAGATATGGGTGGCAATAAAACAGTGTGAAGATGACTCACACTCGTTGGTCTTTACAAATTCCTGGTATCAAAATTTTTGGATAGCAAATACATACCAGTTAAACATGTTTATTTTACGATATTTATTTTTCTGTGGTCGGATGATTTAACTGATAGTGAGATTTTTTAAAATTAAACATTATTTTTTTAAAATTAAGTACAAATAATTTTTCAAATTGCAAGTTATGAATAAGCATAAATACTAACTAATTGCTACTATTGCTAGTACATAATACCGTATTTTTGGCAGTTAATTTTAAGTTTTCATTTCATAAGTAAAGTTTATAATAATCATTGGAGTATCTACAAAACTTTATATACTTGCAGTAATAAAATTATTAAATATCTTCTGGTGCCATTCGGCCTCCAGTGCCTTTGCCTGCAGCAGCACTCTTTAACTCTCCCATATACTTTATCACAATGTAAAGGAAAACTACTTGGACTACTAAGCTTAATATTCCAAAAATTAGGTGGAATCCCAGCCCTCCGAAAAGCATGTTGAGAATCTGCATTACTCCAAATATAATCGACACAATTACCCAAAATCTTGCTAATTTCAAGGCTTCCCGTCGTTCTCGTCCTTCGTCAGTGGACTGTTTTAGCTTGACACTAGCCACAATTTGAACGATGGTAATGATAATTAGCAGCCCTGAAGTAATCCACAGTAAGACTGCTAACACTGAAACTGTTGTTTTCGCGTCTGACCCTGCATCGTCCCCGGCTCCGGTACCAGGATCTACACCGGCTGCCACAAATGTCACCCCAACTGCGACAAGTAAAATTAAAATCGCCCCAATCAACTCCAACACAGAGAGGACAATGTTAACAATTGCGACAATCCTGGTCGCCCTCTGCCATTGAAACTGGTATTCCACCATTGTTTAGAACCTTTAGAAACCTGCAATTAGCAAATTTGAAATGTAAACGTCAATGTTAGCGTAATTTATATAGTTTAGAACTAGAACTTGATAATTTGGTAATTTATATCTATACTTACAAAAGTGTATCAATTTATGATTTTCTGCGTGGTGTTCACGGATAAGCCGATAACAGCAACTGATCAAATTATTCACTTTTACAGGGCATTACATAAATACTTACAAAAGTGTATCAATTTATGATTTTCTGCGTGGTGTTCACGGATAAGCCGATAACAGCAACTGATCAAATTATTCACTTTGACAGGGCATTACATATACTCGTATGTATATCCCCGGAAGGAGTTTTTATTACACTTTTTGTAGTGATAAACTCTGATTTAATGAGCCCGGGATATGATTGGCTTTATGATTATGAATTAGGAACACAGGATGTTAGTATTTATTTTTGTAATTTTTGTGTTCTTGCTTACAGATCATCAAATCATCATATTGGGCGTGCTGTGCATTTGCATTCAGACGAATTTAATCTGACGTTATCAAATGAGTCATGGTTCATGGTTCGTATTATCTTAATGCACTAGCTGTTCCGTTATGGAATAGGTATAATTGCATATATACGGATCATATTTACGTCATTCTTTGTCCGTTGTTTTTGGAAAAGCCTTACGTTATAGAACTAGGAAAATTACTCATTCTCTGCCTATGCATCACAAAATTCGTAGAACCTATCACTTTTAATGTTCCCTACGCACTTTGACATTCCCGTTTACATATATGTATTTCCAACAAACCGACATGGACATAAGTAGTGTTTCAGCTCGTTTAACGGTTACACGTTAACCATGCTTAAATTCATATATTAAATGTAACTTCAATACTCAGGTGAACCTGGACACAAACAATGCGATGCGACCCGTCATGCCTGAGTAGAAAAGTGTGAAAGTTACTAGGAAACATTTACTTCCTTCTTTCTAAAAGCCACTTCCTTTTAAATACATGGCAGTTAAAACTTACTCAAGTAAGTGATGTGTAGATGAGCCATTGTGTACATACAGTCCACAGTGAGTCAGAAAGTAGGTCTTTAAACGTCTTTGTGATGTTTAGCAAATAATTCGTAAACCTATTTTTAGGGATAATTGGGATAGTGAGCGCATTATGTTGCAGTGATATTATTTGACGATTACTCCGGGATATGCTATCATGTTTGTAAACATATTTGTAACTCGTAAGTTTGCATGGTATAAGCTGATTGTGAGAACGATTAGTGACTCACGATCAGCTCATTCGGGAGCAGGAGTTTACTTTTGTAGTAAAAATGCATGTTCATTCATAAATTGCGAAAACGCCTTGAATAACATTAATAATAAAATCACACCTAGTCAACAAATTGCCTCACAATGAGTACTGAACTTTGTGTGCATGAAATGTAATGCAAGACGAATTTCCACTATCCAATTCAGAATATAGGGAATTCACCAATACGGAATATACCGAATATGCTTCTATTTCTAACAAACACGCTGAAAGCAAGCCATTTGCCATCCACCTTTGAATCAAATTGTTATAATCGGGGAGGTTGTAAACGAAAAGCTATCTTTAAAAAATGTTCCCCTTGTAACTGTTCTCAACTATTACAAAAAAACTATGCAATATGAGTTATCATTCAGTTTCAGTATCCGTCAGTCAGCTAGTGTTAATTATTCTCTGTTCATTGTTGAATGCAAATCGAACGAATTCAGCGGGTGAGTTTGCCAATATTATAAGCATGAATTGGCATTTATGCTTTTTCACTTAAGGAAAGGATCAAATTATGGGCATTTTTAGTCAAATGAAGAACTTGCACGTGCCAGTTGTAGACAACTGCTAAAATATTTAAGAACTGAACTTTAAGATACTTTTGTGGCAATTATGATTATTGATGAATATCTTGGAGAATCCATCGTTCGATGTCTTCCTATTCCTGGGTAACAGAGATCATATAGAATCGCTCCTTTCTTTTTTTTAAAAAAAAAGTTCACCCCAATCAGTTTCGAAACCCACAAACGCAGCCTCAAGATTAACAATATGTCATTAGTAATTAGTATAAAAGGCAATAAGCAAGCTTATAGGCCAGATAATTTATGTATGTATTTCAGGAGAAAAATACTCATATTTTTGTGACATGACCCTGACCCATCCGAAGGACAGTATTTGGTTTCTTACCCAAGGTTTCTCGTGACATAAAAGTTCCCACTGAAACATAAGAAGCGTCACGACTGTAACCGTATAGATAGCAAAGCAAGTTACCGTCTTCTGTTTTGATCGTCACAGAAAATTTGAGTACTTTCCTCCTGAAATGCATATAGTATCTACTCCGAGGGTTTAAGATTTTTAAATCAACGTGGGTTTACAAAAATGTACGATTTGGATGTGCTTATGCTTTTGTCTGCGTGCTTAGTTATTTCACAGTAAAACTTTCTTAATGACACAGTGATACATAATTTTATATATTTACGCATGCTAAAGTTTTTTATTGTTCTTTTATAGATAAATGCAACGGAAAATGAGATAGCGTAGGCTTTGGCTGTGGTTGTGTAAGTGAACGGTCACATTGCCACATATTTTTACAAACATCACGGCATGTTTTACTGCTTTATTGATCTAAACTTGCCTTATTTTTAGTAACATATGTCACCATTCGCTCATCAGCATTTTCTATTATTTCTAATTCATTCATGAACTGGCCCACAATCCATAGAAAGGAAATGCGTACAAGTAAAGCCAGAATTGTTGCGAAGATGATTAATCCACTTTGAAAATTAGTGATGAACATCAAAACCAATAGGAATACAACTCCAAATGTAACATTCTGCCAAAACTTCAACAATCCTAGCGCGTTTCCCGGCACCCCATCCAGCTCAGTGGCCTTAATCAGTCGGAAGACGGCTAGAAACTGGAGAAATGAAATTAACATGACGCCACCTATCACCGCCGACAAAAACACTGCCAATCCAGCCGCTGCCACGCTAGGAAGGTTCTTGTTGAATGCGACATCACGGCTTCTCAAAATTGCACTATACAGCACGAACATGTTGAAAAAAATAGATGTTCCTGTAACGACAACGTCAATGAATCCTGCGATCCTTGCCCACTTTCGCCACTGGAAGGGATTAGATTCCATATTTTAGTCGTTTTGGAGGAGCTATCCCAATTTCATTAAACTAAATTATTGACAGATATTGACAATAATTGGAAACAAATGAATAATAGTGAGAACTATTGGGTTCCAATACAAAGACCGATTGTGAATTTGAAGTGAAGTTCAAAAATGGCTTGTGTATTAAAGTTACGGTGGATTTTCTTATCGACAAATTCGGAAAAACAATTGAATAATCTGACAAAATTTCACTAATGAAATAGACATCCGTGCACATGTACATGGTCAATGATATTGGTCAAAGCTGGATTTGGTATGGACCGTTCCTTTTCATTTTTTATGTTGTTTTCTCAAAGTCGCGTTAGGAACGCGTATGGATGCCCATTAAACCCGAGCTCATAAATGGGAATACGATGGTCAACAGTGTCATAAAAATTTTTACGGTTAGCCCGCTGCTATAAAAAAAATGCGAGAGAACCTGTAGCGAGACGAACATAAATTTTAGAAACTTCTTTGGAAATTTATTTATTCAGATGATTATAATTTTTTCCCTGCCTATACATAAAGCATTTTGCCAAGTCGCGTATTAGGAAGCTTCATTTCTTCAGTCGTATTTATTATTACAATTACAATGGATACAAGAAGTAATGTGTATAACAATTACCATCCATATCTATATTTATTCTCTAATTAGAGCAATATTTAACACAAAGCTAAAATATCAAATCATACTATATTGTTTCTAACATACGAGTACGAGTTTTTCTATAAAAGCCATCATCTCACACATCTTCATTGACATGACTGCTACTTCTAAAGGAGAAAATCAATTTTTCCAGTTCATTGAATATTGCAGTCCAGAAATTCCGCAGTCTGTCCCATCTGTTGTCTGTATCTAATAATTGCTAAAAATCTGTTTTTAATTCAATTATTTACTTAATTACTTGATTTACTTTCACTGTAATTCAACTCTAAAAATTACTACTTTTTACGTCGTAATTTGCTACTACCATTTGATTTGGATCAAGGTACCGTCACATGTTTCAGGAAACAGAAAACGAAGCTAAAAAGTGTATAAGGAACAATAGCAAAATTAGGTACGATGATCACGTTTTGCATCATTATCACTTTTATCAGTGCACTCCTCACTTGATAACTGTAAGAAAAGAGGACGGATTTATCCCATCCATAACATAATCTGAAGAATTGATCACACTACATATGTATAGCCAATTTCGATCACTAATATCTAATCTAAGCAGTAATTAGTGTGTGATATTTTAGACCCGAATATTTATGAATAGTATAATTAAATAACAGTGGGGAAATGCAGGAATTTTGTAAACTGGACCAGGACGTAAATTACTTTGTGCATTTAATTCATATTTCGCAACTTCCAGTGTAGTTCACTAGAGTTGAAATCTTATCCTAATTTCCTAATAAAATTTGCTCAAATAAATGTGTAATCACATAAAGTTTCGCCATAGTTTTTTTTAAAGAAAAACTGGTTGAATCACTCGAGACCAGCTGGATATAAAACGTTTAAATAATGTCCTAGTCCTGACTAGTGTAAGTTGCAATAAACAGAGACTCATATACCTATGTTTCTAAATGTATTCCAGATCGAATCAGGAATATACTTAATTTGTTTTAGTGAACGTACTCATCATCAATCAGTGATGTCAGCATCAGCATACAATTTGGTCTGATTGAAAGTACATACACTCAAAAATTAAAATATTGTATTTCACACAGGTAGCAAAGCATTTGGTACGTCAGAGTCCTCATGGAATTTAAACCTTTTCTGGTGCAGCATAAACCACGGCTGGCTCACGAGCAGTTTGCAACTCTTCTATGTACTTCCACACAATAAAGAGGAAAACTGATCGGATGGCAACTCCTATCAGTGTAGCCACTATGTTTTCAGGGGGACGTTCCCCAAACAAACCTAGCACGGCAAATACTAAAAAGAAGATAGTCACGTTTCTCCAGAATCTCGCCAAATTCAACGCACTTCCAGGCTCTCTGCCCAGTTCAGTAGAATTAATGAGTCGAACGCCAGCCACGATTTGGAGAATGGTGAATAGTATGGCGAAACCTACTACAACCCATAGGATGATTATCACTACAGTTGCCATTGCTTTGTCATCATCATCCGCCGATGATGGTATCTTGGATACAGCGTGTGTTGCAAATACCGTAATAGCTAAGAAGATAACGATACCGAAGACGGACATTCCAGACAACACCAGATCAATGTAGCCCACTATCCTGGCCCTCTTCCTCCACTGCGAATTCTCCATTCTTACAGGCGTCTAAAGTGTTCTGAAAACGAACGGATTAAAACGAGCACAACTGCAGATTACATATGGGCACTCACTTGTGCAAATGACAAATCAAATAAAAAATAATAATAAAGTTGAGAGCTTGACAAAACTGAAAACTATTGGTTAAAATAAATGTGTGTACCAATATATATTTATTGCTTACTCTAGTTGACAGTCGGTTGTCAGTTTCCTTTAAAAGATGTAGTTGTTCAAATTAAGTCTGAATCTGAACTGAACTGCAAGCCAAATGAATGAGCACAACTTGGTACTTGATTACGTTTACGACTACCACAGTCGATGTGCTGCAACAACGGGAAGACGCAAGACGCAATATAGTACAGAGAAGCTGACGAGCTGTTTTTGAAGATACGCTTCTTGAGTGAGATGGGATATACAGAATGCACGTCTGTCTATCGATTTGCATTAAATGTCAGTATTTCTGCTTGCTTTATAACGTTACCGTTATACCAAGTTCTTACCAAATGTGCTAGCACTCCAGAGTCAAGAGTAAGATACTGTAGGATTGTAGATATTCCAAATTCGTGTAACATTTTATATTTCCAGAAGTCTTTAATTTTGTCTAATTTTTTGCCACTTGGAAATGTTATGCACTTCACTTCAACCCAACGATGTTTGTTTTAGCAAATAATACTTGTTGGATTTATTGCTTTCCTGTTCCCACTTACGACCTACGCTCACTATGAGTTAGTGAGACGGATTCAGATTTTCAGATAGGAGCGGAGGTGAAGAATGATGATGAGCAGAATAGCAAATTTCATACAAATTCACATACCATGTATTGATGTGTCATGTACCCAAAATGGAACATACACAACACTATACATCACATATGTAAACCATGGAAAGCCCGGAGTTGAGTGGAATGCATGCATGTGTAAGCATTTTCTGCGTAGTAATATTTAAAAAGAAGTCCCCATCATATGATGTTGCGCCATCATTTATGAAATGTCGCTGGTGTCCCATGTTTATTTGCAACGTTGATAATATACATTTCAAAACTTAAAACAATTCGTATGAGTATGTGTAATGATGAAATCGTTTCATATTACACTCCGACTCAACAAATTAAAATAGACTATTTTAGGAATAAACTTGAGCGGAGATTCACATTTAGGCTTAAGCAAAATGAGTGTAAACGTGTTTGCTTTCCGAATATTATTTAGAGTTTAAAACCATGAAATGAATACGGTTTTAGGTCAAATGTGGTTTTCAATCAAAGTCTGATTCTGGAAAGAGATTGTACAAGATCAACAAGCACATCGCATCGTTCATGCTCCTCTCAAGAAACTCATAATATCGATTTTTAGCTGGGAAACGGGTTCAATGTTTGGCAATTCGTAAGAAGACGGAAGGAACCGAGAAAAAGTACGTATACACTAAATGCGTCGGAGTTCGAGGGGATTGAATCCTAGATGCAGCAAGTGGGTCAGCAGTCAGTGCTATTACGAAGATTTTGTTATTGTCATTCTTTTCCTGTAACCTAATACACGCCTTGTTTGTCTAGCGTAGATGCTACTCCATCATGAAAGGAAGAGTCGTCATAACATGACTTCATGAGGTTTGAAAACTGTATGCAATGTAAACCTCAAGAATAAACTGCACAACGACTGCATGCGTGATGCGTTTGTATGAATAATGAAGATGCATATATAATATAGCATAATATTCTGCTTGCTGTCATTGTTGTAGTTTGGGTCGTTTCAGTCAGTTGTAAACAAGACAAGTCGCCTTTTGCCGATTTAAAGAAAATAATTTTAATTGTAGTTATAACGGTTCGTTAATTGGACCATTAAAATTAATAATAAATTGCCAATAGTACGATTTACAATAATAATACATATGTACAGTACAGTACACAGAATATAACCCTAGAGTAGATCAACCGGGTATAATGTAAAATGTTCCCACATTTCAAATTACAGGCTCTGTCCTACAAATTATCTGAGGAACTGTTTATCAGCAACTTCCAACTCTTGCATGAACTCGTACACAACGAGCAAGAAGACTCACCGAACAATAATTACGATAGCCGTCATCAATAATACGATTTTGCTGCTTTGCATTGCAATGATAAATATGACGGCTGACACGAAAAGCAGAATGGTCGCATTCCGCCAGAACCTTGTGAATTTCAATGCGCATCTAGGGTCCCTCCCGACTCCCGACATCCGTGGAGTACACAAGTCGTAGACCTCCAACAACTTGGAGTATTATATTGTAACGATTGTCATAATGGTTGCTAGAGTCCACCAGGAAATCGCCGACCAAATAGTGACCGTTTGTAAATAAAATGGATGGGCTGGAGGTGGAGCTGCGACTGTGACTCCTTGGATTGTCACGTGTAACGCCATAAGCGACGCCATATGGTAGTTGCGACGTAAGTCGATATTACAGTTATGCCAAGATCGACACATCCTACAACTTTGACCCTCTTTCTCCACAGGAAGGAATCCATCTCGCATTTCGACTGAGGACCTAGCTGTTCACCTGGCTAAAAGGAATAACGTTAAAATTAATAATAGGTAGTCATTTCTTAAAAAATGTTTTTCGTTTGTCAAGGTATAATATATAGCGTATAACTATTCCCAGCAAAAGTGTTCGAATAGATAAGTACCTGGGGTACCTGATTGGAAGACCTGCGAACCTACTCTGATTGACTAAAAACAAAACTGAGCTCAGACTTTAGACCAACAACACTGCGCCTACTGACACAGTCAGGTGTACGAAACCAAGAACTAGTAGGGCATCTGGAAACTTTGGAGCAGTTTTATTTTTAGCATGCATAAATTATGCTCTGTTTATCAGGCGTCGTAAGAATTTGCATATGCTAAATGACAGTGTACGACGTAAAACCTGAAATCAGTGTTGTACAATGCTTATATTTGCTCATTATATAAATTAGTTTACTTGTTGGTATCTGGGCTAAATGCGAATACGGATGGAGAGAATGAAGGAGCACGCATACCAACCCTTTTCGGATGTATTGTGTAGTTAAAATAGTTATTCAAGACTGACATGAATGATCATCATGATAATATTTCATATTTTATTTCGTACTTTTGTATATAATTCCCATCGAAGCTAAAGCTGGACGGAGGAAATTGATAAACATTTATTTCGAACTGAATAATCATTAAAATTGCAATCAGCAACTTGCCTTAACTCTGCCATGTACGTGGTCACAAGTAATACGAAACTGCACCTTACGAATATTGCTATGAAGGCAATAAATCCGCAACTCTTGCGAAACAACACTATTTCCATTTTGGCCCATGTCGGAGATTTTTTGTACGGGCGGACTGTCCTGTGCCTAACCCTTTTTAATTAGACAAAGTGACCTAAATGTTCCCCTAATCAGCGACTGTAGAAACTTGAGCACGGTAGCTTTCCTAATGATGAACACCCGCTTGTATCCAATACTCATTGGTTTACAGGATGTGACGAATTTACTAATCTCCTTGTCCTTCTTCTTCGAACCCCAATTATGATTCTTTAAAGATTTCATAATTTTAACCCCTTTGCCATTCAACCAGGCGCAAAATGTTAAAATCACAACCATCCAGGTAGGTCCGCCCACCGCCCAGATTAACAGTAACGCAGTATTTTCCAGTTTGAGAATATGGCCGTATCTGACCAGGGCAAAATTCGAGAATATTCCCATTGCATTAACAGAAGCTTCAAGGGGAAGAAGGTGACAGAAGAGCACGTCTTTGAAACAGTTGTGCAAGATTTCAAATTCTCTGTACTTCTTTGTAATGGTTGGATACTCGCGGAACCCCGGCTTACAGCGCTGCCACGGTTTTCGAACTGGGAAACAGAAAAATTCGTTGGACACCTCCCACCACAACTTGAGAATGGTGAGGAGAATCAAGCATTGTGCGAGCAGTACACACCAAATCATTTGTATCATATAGAAGTAGAAGCATCCAAATGAAAGAAGTAGTGCCTCAGAGAGGATCCAATCCTCGGGAATGAACGTTGTCAGGTAGCATGCCCACCTCGGAAAAAATAAGTAATGACAACTGATTATGAATCCACAGACTGGAAAGATTATCCCCAATTGTGAAATTACAGCATCAAATATCCAGTTCCACCTGTTGTGATTTGGATCATAAGAGACCATATACCGACCTGAAATATATAAAATCAACATTATAGGCTTCACTTGTTAATAAAGCTTTCATCCTTTAGATCGGCGCTTGTAAATAATCTAGAGAAACTTTCTTACGATGGATTTCTTCCGTGAACCGGAAATACTCCGTAATAATCGCCGCAGCTAGTTCCGGTCTCCTCCAAATTGGGTAAGTCATAATCGCATCAAAAGCAGCACAAATTCCGAGCACGAATGTGAAGTAAAACTCAAAGGTTTTGTTGTTTCCCTGAGAATACATGTGCACAACTTGGGCAAATAAATATATTGTGTACCCCACGAGAATTAAAAATGCCATGGAAAATTTTGTAAGATACCACGGGACAACAAATAAATGTTTGTTGGAGCGATCCCATCCAAATGGTAATCCACCGGTCCACTTTGCCCAGATTAGCTGCCCCGACAGGATACGATAGTACCGAGAGCTTAACATGCTGGTTTTTTTTATTTCGAAGAATTATATGCTTTCGACTTGTCAAGTGTCAAGTATGTGCGTGCTGGGAAATGCAATAGTGGAAAATGTAAAAAAAATCACGTAGACTCTTTTAGCTTCAAGGTAAAGTCGGAGTTTCTTCTACTAAAACATTTTTATGATGTCCAAGTTCCGTTTCGATATTGTTAGAATTAGAAGTTACATTTGTCTTTTAATCTTTATTTCTTCGTAATAGAATTTTGGAGTGGTATGGTTGGAAAACAAAGGCGGGCAAGAGAAATTCCGTAAACAACTCTCTTACATCCCTATATCATAATAGGAAATGGAAAATATTGGATGGTCATAGGAAATCGGAAAGAAAGTTTCAATTTTTCATTTCCTTGATTGGTTTGATAGTACTTTAGGTATGGCGATGGGACACTAGCCAATTTATTGTAAAAGCACATTTCATATTTCTTGAAAAATTCAACAAGCACTACAAAAAAACTCAGCATACCCATAAAGAAATTAGGATGGCATATTTGTCCCCATTTGGCATAACAATGTATTTTATAAATCCTATCAATATCCTTCTCAGGATGTATTTGGAACTACTTTTATCGCCAAGGTTCGTTAAATGTAATTTGTTAGCAAGGCAATGCCTGTCTGATTAATTCTCCGTGAGTTCTGAAATTTAAACAATACAAACAAGAAGAACGTGCTAATATTTCATGAAATGAGTGAATTTGCACTTTGTATGCCAACATTTAATGCGAACATTTCATTTAGCGAGTAAAAGCTACATGTATGTCGTTTTGGCCTGAACACTCCAGAAATAAAAACTTCAATCCAATATGCACTTGCTGCAATTATTCCACTGTAAAAATTCATTTACTCTGCCAATTTTACAATTTGTATCCAATCAATATGTCACATGCGTTTATCAGAAATCCTTGTAAAATTGAGATTTGAGAACGATATCGACCGTGCACGACAACGAGAGGACATGTAAGCACAAGAAGCACTTGTCATATCATATTGACATCATATCAGTTCCATGCATACCTTGGTATTTATGGCAAATGGTTCTGCATATCAACATGACAAACATTTTTAGAATACTCCATACTATTTCCGAAGCACAGCACAGTTTTCTTAAAGCATGGCTCTTGGACACCTGATAGTAGCCTTCACGACCATTCTACAGGTTACACAAGGTACCTACATTAAATCATACAAATTCACGTATTTTAAGTAGCTGCACATTTTGAAAAGGGATAAAATGTTGTTATCCTACCAAATCAGGGTTTTCTTCCTATCAAACAAGTTTTGTTTCCTACCAAATGATTTTTTCATCCTACGAGGGTCTTCATCATACCAAACCAGTGTGTGGTAGGACATTTGCAGATTTAAAGAGATTTCTCATCGATTTTGTGGTCAGGTCGTCCAATCAATGGTCCGTGTGGAGCAAGAAGTGGACCTAACTAAGGTTTTTGCTAACTTTTGTGCAGTTACCAAATGAATGTAGCATATATAAAAAATAAACTGAATTTCCAGGCCATTTCCAGGGGGGTTATTATTCTTCTTATTAACTTTTTATTCTATGGGTGTACTGGAAACCATTCACCGCAGTAATTAAAAGTTGCATCAGCGCAACGGCCACTAGGTTTAGTGAGACCGAAAAAGACATTCTCAATTCTGATTTACAAGGGAAAAGAGTCGATCGGCGGTAACACCATATCGTTGATAAAATCTACAGATTCGTATGTATGTTCGTAAAACTAAATATTTTACAAATGGTACGCCAGCAGGATTTTTGGAACCCGAATTTCCCGGAATTGAATCATCTTAAAATCCCAGAAAATTGACAAAAATTTCACGTTTCAAAAAATTTCGAAAAAGTTTCAATTTTTTTTAAAGTTGTGATTCAAAATCCCGGAAATGGTATTTTAAGGGCCGTAAAATCCTGGAAGCGGCGCTCCCGTGCTCGTAAAGATACACAATAATGGTGAGCTAGATCTTACGTGGCCTCCTTGTTCCCAATACCGTTTTAGTTATGGAGATATCTGAAAGTTTTGACAGTTTTGTATTGTGTATTCTTGCTGTTGTTTTCAATAATTTTTCATTTAATACAATTCTGACAAAATTCAACAAATTTCGCTGTCTCTAGTGTCTCTAACCAATTGCACATGTATGTTTACTAAAAATACGCATCAAATGAAACATTTCTCAAATATTTTTAAACATTGATTGGGATGGGATTGGGAATGGTAACTCAATTCACTTTGTACATGTTATTAAAATACATGGTATGAAACATGTTAAGCGTGTTCGATCACTTCGATCTACCAAATTGGTGTTAGTAAAACATGATATAAAATGTCTTATACTGATTCAACCAATAAGCCTGACATGACTTTTGTGAAATGTGCAAAGTTTGGACCAAACCCTGGTTTAGTAGGATGAAAACCCTCGTAGGATGAAAAAATCGTTTGGTGGGATCCAAAACGTATTTGGTAGGAAGAAAACCCTGATTTGGTAGGATAAGTAATTCCATGCCTTTTGAAAACAGGAGTTTTTGTAACAGCTTTACAGTGCTACTCATGCTACTACGGAGTGGGAAATGGGAGCGAAGCGGGTGATCCGCTTTGCAAACGGGCAGCCACACTCTCCGATACTTTCTTGGAGGATTGCGGTAACCTTTCCACTTCTCTAGTTGGAACCAATTTGGGTGGTAAGCTGTTATCCTTGTTTTCTGTACATACAAGGTATCTGTATGTAAGTTCCCTGCCTGATCACTGGTTTGGTTTACTCGTATTTGTAGATTTTATTAGTGCTAGAATACAATCGCCCTGGATCCAGAATCAGCCTATATGGAAGTGCGTCTATTTTCATGTTCATGGACAATACCTTGGAGAAATTACTCAGGACGAAATAACTCGGGCCTGCATGCCTTTCGGGGATGCTGAATTACAAACATGCGACCTTAAGACTAAATCTGAGTGGGATGAAGAGACTGACGAGTTATCCCACTTGGTTAGCTTTTTAATTGCAGCGTATGGCAGCGACACAGCTGTGGAAGCTTGTGTGTGTGAAGACGATAAGTGTAATAAATGCGTTTAAATACACGTTCAAACTCGGAACTCGGATGAAGTAATATGTCAAATATTAGTAGCAATTTTAAACATGATATCCTCAAATAAATTTGAGCGCCAGCAATGCTATTTAATTTTGCCCATATCAAGATTGTGGCATGTGAAATTTCCCCGGTTTATTCATTTTATTTCACAAAAAGTACGGTAGTTGTGTTTGCCCGACATGGATTAAACTGTCATTTTGGGAAAGATAATCTTTGGAGACATGTTATTATACATAATACATAAATTTGTCAATTTCATGTGTCTCTGTCATGCTCAAGCAACTATTTGACTCCAGTTTTCGTAGCAAGCAAAGTTCTGAATAAACCTCGCAACAGGCCCTTGAGAAACTTGAGTACTGTAAGTTTTTTAATAATGTACATCTTGCCATAGCCATAACCCAATGGTTTACATGATTTTGCGTACCTTCTCATATACCTATTGTTTGACTTTGAGCCCCAATCCTTCAGCTTCATTGAGATTAACACGTGTGTACTAAATTCGTAAAAGGTGCCCACTCCCAAGAGCAAACTAAGAGTGCCAAACATGGCCATGCAGCTCCACAAAATCAGCATCACTGAACTATTTATATCCATCGTAGCTCCATGCCTAATTAGGGAATAATTTGAGTACAAAATGACATACGAGCCGACCGATTGATACGGGATAATCAGAACCCCTATCAAGTCCAGCATGCGCCCGTGTAGAATCTGAAAATGACGGTGGACTCTTGGCAACGTCTCAAAGCTCCTCAACTCCTCCACAGTAATCCTCCCGCGGATTCTACCCCTTCCGTCATCGCAAATCAACTGTAAAATGAACAGTGTGCAGAAAACGCTCCAAGAGAAAGCAAAGAACGCCATGTTCCACAAACTTCCATAAATTACAGTGAACATTACGAAGGCGTAAGCGGATTGACAAATTACAACCTCGGGAGACAACATATCTTTTGGGATTATAGAAGCAGGATAAATGGGAAGTTGCGGAAAAATAAGCGTGTGGAACACGACAAGCAATGGAGAGATAAAAGTAACTATTCCTATAGCAGCCAAAACCACCTCTAAAAGGATATTAGGTAAATACGAGTTTAGGACTAATCCTGGTCGCAAATAGTTTTCTGAAAATATACAACAAACTAGTGAATAGCTCAAAAATAGCAGCTTTGATCAAAATATGCTAAAATTTCGATTATTTTTACGTTTAAAATCCTTCGACAACCGGTACAACTCCGTCATTAAAAACGCCAGCTCTTTAGGTTTTCTCGCAAAGGAAAAGTGCACCAAATGAACAAATGTGATCCCAGTCCAGGAAGCGTATAAATAGGCTGCATTTGGGTCGATCCCCGTTGGACTACCCCAAAAGATATTGTAAATTGCCCGAAGGTGGACGTAGCTCATGCTGAAAGTTATGATAAAACAGGTACAGAAAAATTTGAAGAACTGATTGTTCGGCGCAATGACTTTATGATGAGCAGAGTCCCAACAGAAGGGAGTGGCTCCAATTAGGCTGCACCACTTCATGTGATGATGGAACAGAGCGTAGTATCTATCTGTAAACATTTGGGGACCTGGGCCTGCAAGAGAACTAAATAACCATTTTGAATACCCTTTTGACCAAGAAGTTTTTATACCAAACGTTTTGCATTAGAATGACTGACGCTTGAAGGTTATATGCTCTCCGGATGTGTCGTAGTGGCGGATACACCACATTTCGACTCGTTGTATTTTCATGAAATCCAGTGGGAAACTAATACTTTCGAATCGCCAATTTCGCTTTGCAAATGTCGACACAATCTCAGGAAGGAAAACATGAAGACTGCAGAAAAGTTGTATTAAAAGTTTAAATGGAATTTTAAAGTAGTTCATGTTCACAGTAAGCTATACAGTAATATGTACCCCTTCTCCAAATATTTTCATGCTTTCCGGTTGCAACTTTTGTTAATTGAATTTACGATGGAATAGTTTGGTATTGGTACGCAGTATAATATAGGAAGCACCAATATCATTTGAAAAGTCATTTTAAAGTGAAAAAATGATGACAGTTTTTCACTCAATCTTTTACTTCGATCGGGGCATAAAGTTTGCAAGAAGCATTATTGTTATCTCCATTTTGTAACATCACTTTTGCCAACATGAGTATGTTAAACCTTCGTATAAAAGGAATAAGCTGATGCAAGCTGTCTTCATTGTTATAAATAAATACCCAGATTCCTTAAGCTGGGGCAAATCTACGTGGATCATTAGCAAATATTCCAAAAGTTTATTTGCCAGGAGTTGAATAGGGCCGAAAATGCGAAAAGCTGGGAAGGGATATTAGCAAATTGGAGGAAAGAAATAAAGCAAGTTCCAGCGCGTAAATTGGTAAGTGTCTTCCCAAGACTAACATTTCGGACTTTCCTCAGGGGTACTATGAACTCCTAACAAGATAGATACAACAGTATGAGCCTCTAGGTCTGACCGTCTACTTTACCTACATAACATTACTTGATGACAAAGATAATTGTTGTCCCATTCTTTCCATGAGCTTAGAACTGTATATTTATCCTTGTTAACTCAAATAATAGTTTGGACGAAAGTAATTCACATAGAATGCAGCTTGTCGGTTTAAATAAAAGCTTCTGCCAAATATCCATGCTTGTTGCATTCACTAGAAACATTATTTTCCAAAAAAAATGTTTACTTTGTATTGGTGGAAATAATGTACCATCGCCTAAGAGCATTGAGGGAATAGTTATATAGGTAGTAGTGGTGACTTAAGGGACAGCATTTTTAACGAGCATGAGCATGGTTTAGTGCAAGTTTCAGGTACAACCTATTTTTAGATTGAGTCGGTCAAGGTACCTTGACAAAAAATACCTATTTTGTCAGCACACCCTCACATTTTTGTGCTTAAATCAATTCACTATCATACTTCATGCATCAAATATCATTGCTGTCCTGCACGTACAATGTCTCGCCATATAATCTCTTTCGGATTTTAACACTTCTGGTGGTAGTATCATTGCACTCCTGTCTGTTTTGAACAATGACATCAGCCATGCAGGTATTCGTAGCTATATAAAAATAGTCATGCGGGTTAATGCTTTGATTGTACCTTGTGCCATAAAGCTTCAATTCCGTTCCAACTCATATCTTGACGGCAAGGATTTATATAGATATTTCACAAATACTCGCTCATGATTAGTCGTTCACTATTCTATTACACTGAAAGGGGCAAGGAGCACTGAACCCTTTCCATTTTCTTAAAGGGTCTGCATTAAATTTTTCCTTCTAAATAGTCACCAGTCTGAAGCTCATTTTAAATTATTTTGTTGTCCCATTCACTTCATTTTCTGCAAAGCATTGGTCCTCCAAATTCTGCTTAAGCCTAACAAGTAGGAAATAATAATCAGAAATGAATTCGAAAGCAATTTTTGTCATTGGAGCTGTTCTTGCGGTGTATTTGGAAGCTGTGTTAGCCAATTCTGGGGTAAGTATTTGGAAAAAAATTAAAATACTTTGTCTGACCGGAAAAAGTTACTTAAAACACTCTTAAAATTCACATTTGAATTATTGTTTCGCTTCCAGCTCGGCTTATCTTCTGAAAAGGCTTACAGTTGGTGTTCCGAAGACAAAGACGGAACCGCAAAGTCTCTCTGCGTGACAAAATGCAAGGACATAAAATGCTACAGTCCCACGAATCACCCCGCTGGAACATACAATATCGACTGCGAAAGATGCTTCTGCCCGTGTCAATGGTCAGGAAAGTCGGGCTACTGTAACATAGACGCAATCGATCCTACATCTGGAAACGGAGCGACGCAACCGTGCCTACTCAATAATAACTTCGACGGGAAATTTGCAACTTTCGGGAGCTGGGGTGCGGCCAGATGCAGTTGGTTTCCGGTTAAAGATGGATATGACAGTAGTTGTGCAGGTTACTGGAACGGCAAGTATTAAACTATGGACTCTCGATTAGACACCATAATCCGTTTCAGTTTGATTTTTATTTGCCTATATTTATTAGTTTATTAGAGATGCTTAATTATTTTACATGTTAACTTTATAGTGCAAAAAGCAATTAAAACGTGTACTCGTAATTTTGATTTTAAATTACATAGAAAAAACTTTCATTTCAGATATTAAACTTTGGTCATATAGAATAAATACACTACTTTCACTGCTTCCTTTTTCAATCTTCAAGAGAAATTATAATTTGTTTAAGAAGACAGCATAATGTCTATAATTTTTGATAATGTTGACCTAACTTCATTCTCTTCGAGTATATTATATTATTCGAATCCGTCATACTCCAAAATCCATCATAATAGTGGTTTACAGTAATTATAACAACTTTTGATTGCACCGTAACAATTGAAAATTTCTCGTAGTGGACTCACAACCAATTATATAATCAATTTATAGTATCATAATTGACAAGGCATACTAGTATTTTGGCAGGTAAGGCTCATCCTTGCTTCTTTTCACCATACAAATCTGTAAACGAGATATTTTTGGAGGAATATTTCATATTCCTCTCACATTCTCATTTCTTCGGTTGGATATTGTCTCGAATCTCGATTACTTGTGAGACGTGCAGGTGCAAGAGTAGAGTGCAAGAGATATTGTATTTTATGTTTTACTACGTACTCCTTTAGTCCTTGTTATACTTGTATTGTATTCATGCGAGGATTTACCTGGATTTGTATCCCTTCCATCACGACACAAACAAACGGAACCAGCAGGCTATGAATGGTTGGTATGAGTCAACAGGAAATATGATTGCGGAATCAAGGTTCCCAATAATGCATTTAAAATGCACCTTTTGACGTGCCTCAACGAAAACATCATTAACCTGATCCTCATTATAGAGATTATGTATACTATGACTAACGACTAATGAGTTTTATACTTATAAGGAAGGGTTTCTAAATAATCACTGGCTTTTCCCGAATTTCATTGCCAAAGGCTCTGCGCAAAGCAAATAAATGCATAATTCATCGAGCCCGTGTAAATACCATAGGCATTCAACATGTCATCTCGCAATTCCCTTTTACACGTCAAGATGCAACCAGGTTTGCGGGTCATCCTTCTTCTACTGCACCTACTGGGTATAGTGCTAGCCGATAACACCACTACTAGTTTCATTACTTTGAACGAGGACACCGACGATTTGTCATATCTCGTAGAGTTTGCCGTTCCCTTTTTTGAGCAAAATCTCAACTCTTCAAACATTCTAAAGGTTGACAGAATTCTTGAAGCAAGGCGGAAACCAGGAAACCCTATTGTTACCAAAGTGGTCACGCAAGTCAAAGGCACGAATTGTAGCAGACCAGGAACGCTGGACAGGAATGGATGCAGTGTTAATGAAAGTCACTTTGTAAGTTTATCATTGAAAATTTGAAAAAAGTAAGTCATAACATGTAGGATAGGATTACGTAGGTTTTTTTCGTAAATTCCAGTTCTCATCGTTTTGTAATGCGCTTGTGGAAGAAAGTAAACCAAAGGAGGGGTTAGCTATTGTGAATGTGAAATGTGGCCACATTATACAGCTAACAGAGCCCAACGAAGATGTCGAAGAAAGATTCCAAGCGTTTATAAAAAAGTTCCAGAAAAAGTATGAAAACCAAGAGGAGTACAACAGAAGGCTCGACATTTTTAGGAAGGGGCTGCATAGAATTAAAGAGTTGAACGAGAAAGCTGAAGGAAAAACTGTGTTCGGCATCACGCAATTTGCTGATCGAGATGGTAAGATTTTACTTCTTGTTGTAATATATATATATCTAGAAAGTATTGAGAAGAACAAATTAACATTCTTTATGCCTTTTCTTTATGCTTATTTTGTAGAGCACGAGTTCTCCAGTTGCTGCATTGGATAAAATATCAATTCCAAGTGAAATAAAAGAAGTGATATTCGATTTATATTATGTCATCAGTGCGTATATGTACAATTGTGTGATCAAATAATCAGATTATAATATCGTTAGTATCATCTTCAAAAATCTATAAAGAAATATGGTAGTACGTTTGCAATATTTTGACCGTTGTTCTTGTATCTACTTATTGTTTTTTTCTTTATAAAAAAAGTATTCTGTGAATTTTTGAAATCATAATTTGAAATTTAGAATTTAATCAGGTAATCAGATCAAAGGTAAGGTTTTGACAAGTAATGTATGCGTGTATCAAATTTGTGAATGCTCATTGTTCCTTCTTCGTTCCACCAAATTCAGGAGTTCTCTGATCCACGTTGATTTCGTTGTCCAAATATTCTTGCCATTTTCTTCTGTCAAGGCTAAAAACTTTTAAAGCTCTCTGGTAATATGGACTGAGCAAAGGTTTTAAGAAATCAAGGGCGACTTGGAATGACGGAGGGGCTGAAGTTACAAAAGTGAAAGTGTACAAACTCATGATGCCTCCATTTATACAGTATTATACAATTGTAGTTAAAATCCTTACCATTTATAAACACGAGAGCATCGGCGTATCCTGGATAGTAGTTATCCATTCCACGAACAATTGCAAGATAGGCTGAAAGACACAGCGGGCACCCTGCTTGAACCGGATTGAATCCCTCCATATTCATGAGAGCCTTCCACTGTGTGACATTCCTACCATTCCTTTGTTGCTCTATCACGCGCTGGGTGATTTCCTCCAAAAGTTTGAAGGTGAACCGAATAAATCGTTGGGTGTTTCCAGTAAGAGCTGCTTGGCGGACGTTCCACGTTCCCAGGTTAATTTCTCCAAAAGGACGACCTTGCTTATCAACACCGTCTGCAGTATAGGATAAACCGTAAACTTCTGTCATGTCTGACCAGTCCTCGGTGTTGATGGTGTCCATTTTGGTTTCGTTCCTCCATCGGAGATTCTGCACAATAATATATGCAAATCAAAGTTTATCCAGATACAAATGACGTGGAAGGTGGAAGCCATATAATATAGATGTGAAAAACAGAGAATTGTTTTAGTTTTACTTGAAGTAGCAATTGTGTTGCCTCCTGTGGATCAAAATTCTTTGCTGAAAAGCAAGTCACGACATTCTTAATTCTTGTTATTTCTCATTTTTATTTCTCATTTCTCACTATAAGAACTTATGTTACCTCGTAACCATCGAATGAGGTAGATGTCTTGGTTCATGTAGTCATGTGGCAAAATTGGCAGAACCTCTTGTTTGAACTTCACAAATTACAAATGCATTCAATAAGATTTTTAGATTTATACAGTTTAAACATTTAATCCATTTTTAATACCTTTTGGAGCACATCAAGCTCCGTTCTAGTCAAAGTTAAGTCTTCCTCCACGCTAATTCCATAACTTGTCTGGTCAAAAGCGAGGGTGATAACCGTCACTAGAGCACTCCATCGGGATATCGTGTTCATAACGTAAACTAGGAACTTCAGTAATATTTTTCACTCCGTGTTGTCCTCACAGGAAGGAAAAGTCAACTAAATTCGCCGAGTCGCTGCATAATATGATACCTGTGTGAATATTTACATTTTTTACATTAAAAATTCTCACACAAATTCAGACATTGGAATTAATGTTGGGATTATATATTACAACGAATTAAGCCGCAAGGGCCACGTTGCGTTAATGCAGTAAATGAGGTAGTCAGGTAGTCGAAAGGGATTTTTCTCACATGCTGTCAGGATCTCGACTTTGGGACAAGGCGCACACCTGTGTATTTAAATGCGTATTCTTGTAAGAACCTGATAATGAAATTCACACAATGTTCTAGCCAAATCTCAGTATCTGACATTCATCTTGTGAGCCAAACAAGACACAACCTACTAGTTACTACTTCGCGACTTGTGATGTATGCTATGACGTGAGCGATCTTTTATAGTTGAGTAGTATATTATGTGAGTATTTGTCATAATGCTTTAGTTTCACAATAATTATAACACAAGGCTGGAAGATATGCAATTTAGCAATTTGTTTAATATTAGGTACAAGGCACTCGACTTAAGTGATTAAAGAACAAAAGTAGTGTTCGTAATAAATATCAAAAGAAGAGTTGTAGGGTTTCTGCTCTGCTCCTTACTACTTGCTACCCATCTCATACACATACAGCTTAGTAGTTTACAAGACAAGAGCCAATATTATTATGCCAAAATATTGTCCTCGTGACAATTTGTTTATTACTAGACTAGTCCAGCCCAGCTTACAAATCATTGAGTAGACAATGAAAATGTAAGATGTCACATAATAGATAAGTTAGACGCACGTTTCATCTGTCTTTCCAACACTGGCTCCTGTGGGGTATGTTCTGGTGCTACCTTCCTGTGGCAATTGTGTTTCCTCAAATGCGTTAGTCCAACACGGAAACCACGACCGCAACACTGCCTTCGAGTCTTCTCTAAAACCAGGATGTTTCATGTAATAAATGGGCAGGTTTGCTGCAGAATTTAAGCTGGCAAACAAGAGAAGTCCAATAACCCCTTCAAGATAAACGACAGAAGAGTAGCTGAAGTAGGTGTGGGTTATCGGTTGAATATTGCAAATTAACAGAACGACCACCACGGGAAGAAACATTTGTCCGGCGGAAACGTCTTTTCGGAGTTTCATGTTTAACTCTTTCCGGCGAGAGGTAAGCTTCCGAATCTAAGTTCAAATGGATAAATGTTTAAGACGGTGCATTTAATGTTCGCTGAAATTAAAATAATGCGCGACTTACATTATAAAAGATCATTCCGTTACAAAAGAGAAGAATTGGGAGTGGTAACCAGAAATCAATTCTGGTGAAGTACCCTTTCAAATCGTGGTACCAAAATCTATAAAATTCTGTGTTGTAAATCAAGTAATCGAGATGTTTCACACTGGTTATGCTCTTCAACTTGTTTTCTCCAATGTACGCACTTCCCCACCGTGGCAGACTGCTGAAGGTGAAAGCCATGATTACGGCAAGTCCTGCAATCACTCTTGATTTCATAGGGGTAAACCAGTTAGTCATTGAGGTGGGATATGCAATCACGAGATATCGCTCAATAGCAATGACAGCGGTCATGTAACTGGATCCGGACCGTGCTACAAGCGTTAAATGGCGGACCCATTACTCTTTAATCTAAAATATTACGGGGGTATATATATTGAAAGTGGATATTGTACCAAACAGAGCAATTAACATTGACACCATGTACAAAAGAATGGTAGACAGGCCCCTGCTCCAGTTTTCTAGAATTGTTCAATACGGATTATTTGCAACCAATACCATAGTAAATTTATCATAAAATGAAGTTACAATTAATTGATCCATACGAAAATAGATCATGATCGAAGCTGCACTCGTAGCAGTTGCCAGACCACACAGCATGTCCACATAAGCCAGGGCTGTTAACAAAATATCAAAAGACTTTTTGCGTTTTTGTCGATTTAAAACCGTGATAATTAGGTAGCTCATGAGGGCTCCACAAGTTCCCACAATTATGGTCAGAATCCCCAGAATGAGACATGCCACATGACCTGGACTGAAGTACTCATCCATGCCCTCTCCGGTTATGAAACTTCCTACCTTGTTGCACGCTATGCAGACGGTTTCACTATCTGGAGTTGTGATGCAATCAATCCCATTCTCGGGTAAGTTTAAGAAAATGCATATACCTACATTAGGTTTTGTAATAGTTTGGTTATGCATGTTTCAAACGCACAAATAATTCAGACTATGATGTGAACAAACACCTACAATAAGTGGCAATGTGTTAATTTGACGTTTCTTCCAGCCGTCAGATCACTATTCTGCCAAGTTAAAACTGTCTGACCTGACAATATGTCACATATCGTGAGGTAAATGGGAATGGGAATGTCTGCCTGGAAGTCTGGTGGTGTTTTCATAGTTCATTCATACAGTAACGCAAAAAACCACCAGGCAATATTTAAACCTGAATTAACTGGAAACTTTATTTTTATTTTACGAAACCAAGTTTAGTTTAGTACAAAAGCCACAATAGCATTTCCTCATTTCTATTTCTTTGCATCCTTGACTATGACTAACAAGTTCAAGCGATTTTCATTTTATGGCTTGGGCTTTAATTAAGCGTACTGTGACGAGACAGGCGACATTTTAAGAATATTATGAAAATGTATACTGCGAGAATCTTACTTAAATTGATTGGAACAAAAATTACTCTACTCTACAGTCATTGACATTGCAAGTTGCAAGTGTATGCAATGCAAGTTTAACTGATTGTGCTAACAGGCATGGCAGTTTGCGTTTTGGGATTTTGATATTCACATTTATCCTCGCATTGCATTCATTGTCTGAACTAACTATCTACGTGTATCTGACATTTTCTTGCCTTGGGTTTGGAATTACCAATTAGAATTAAAATGTCTTAATGTACCTTCAATGAGTGACCTCGTTTGGTTCTTTTTATTTATTTCCGTTCCACTCTTCCAAGCTGATGCGAGTGTATATTAGTAGTAAGTAGTATTACGAGATTCAGTGTCACGTTTATTGATTTATAGATATTCGGTATCCCTGTAATCTCCAATTTTTGCATTTTAGTGTGACCTTAAATAAATATTTGCAAACTCCATGAAAATGCAAATCACAGTTTTATAGAAAGAACACAGATATACTCATACATTCATTGTATGAATGAAGTTATACGTGCACAAAACGTACAATTGCAATTGGGAACACACGGGTAAGAAACTGTGCATTTCCATAAGCCATGACATTTACATGCATAAGACATGCTACTAATAAGATGATAGAAGTACATACACGGTTCACGGAACCAAGGTGAAGCATGGAGGTTATCGCACGATTTCCGATTGTATAGTGGCTTTTTGTTATAAAAATTAGATGGCAGGTTGTTTCGTTTTTGTCACTCATTTGCCTGTCAGCCGTCCACATCGACACTTCCAGATCAAGATTTTAACAAAGCATTCTTTAAAATGGTGGTGTTACGAAATACTTGTTTTGATATTGAGAATCCTCTCTTTAATCGGCTCGTGAGTTTTGATATAAATTTATTTTGAATTGCAAGCACATTATGATTAAAAAGCATTTCCCAGCTCAAAGTAGTACATCTTGTAATATATAAATAATTTTATAGATTCTCTCTGAATTGTTTAAATATTGCTCCCCCGAGGATCTGAAGATGTGTCGTCTCGTATGTCAACTCTGGTACCAAGAGAGTCAATCAGAATGGGCGTCTCGTGTCCCTATCACGGTCAAGTGGTCTGAAATTAAGGAATTTTTGTCTAACAAATATCCTACGCTCAAGAAACCCCATAGATCGTACAAGGTGTCACTCTGTTGTTTAACTACTTCCAACTTTGAAAAGGAGGAGGGTTCCAAGTTTTGGAAAAAATGTGGGAGGTGGGTGACACACTTAGAATTGAACTACTGTCCGATCTATTGTATCGATGAGACGTTGACCCTGCTTCGGAAACATCTCCCAAATTTGAAGTCGCTGATATGGGCCCAGGAGGCACAAATGGCGATAACCCAACCATATCGAATACGGGTTGAGCGACTTGCCGAGGACTTAAGTCCAGTTAATGCTTTAACTAACTTGAAGTCTTTGGATATCAATTTGCTCCCAAGAATCTCGTGGAATTTGCTATTGCCTCAAGTTCCAAAGTTGGAGGTAAATCATGTCATTATATTGCATTGTCGACAGACTCAATAAAATCATTTAGTATCCATGTCTTTACCTTTCGGTTCTTTGAAGATTTTGAAAATCCAGAGGTCCAGAGAAGTCAGAGCATCAGTTGCTGGCTCGGATATTGGCACTTTATTCCGTACAATAAAATTGGTGAGGGAGAACAACCAGGACAAACTAGCATTAAAATATCTGGATATTGTTGACTTGTAAGTTGGTTGTGGTTTCCAGATAAAACATTATAGACATATATTTTAATCAATGAATCTGTTGGACTAATTTAAATATCAATAGCTTTCTATTTACTTTTTGCAGTTTTGTAAAAGCGATTTCGACACTTGATGGGCAAGAACCCTACAGTGTTTCAGAACTCTCTGAGCTAGACCTTCCTTTGGAAACTTTGAAAATGGATATTGGCTGGAAAACTCAACCATCCAAGGTTCATTTGGTGCTGCGAGCGTTTCAGAAATCACTCCGTGCTTTAGAAATTTTCCAAGTACCACAGAATCCGCGGAAGGCACGGAATTTTTTAAGTGGAGAAGGAGTGAATATGAAATGTTTGGAGGAACTACGTCTGTTGGGGTGCCTTCCTTACAATATGTCGTTCTTGCGAGAAATGCCTAACCTGAGAATACTGCGGATAAGCAAGGGCTGTCAAGGTATGATGAGAAAAATGGAGCATCTGCGATGGTCAGACGTCAGTGGTATCAAGCATACAGGACAAGATCTGGTTAAGGTCAAATTTGGTAAACTTCGGATGGATAGTCTAACTGAGCTGGACATGGATTACCAGTTCACTTCAGAAAATCTCAGAACTCTATCGAAGCTCATGCCTAATTTACGAATTCTCCGGGTAATACTGAATAATGAAACTTTGTCCGAGTTATCCACACTATGGAGTGCTTTGGAGGAGCTGAAAGCCGGATCTGGGAGTACTATAACAGACGACGGAATCCTTGAAATGGGTCAGATGAATTGTAAGCCCAAATGAGTACTTGTGCGTTGAAGGCGAACAATAATGTGAGATTATTACCTTGTTGCAAAACTTTGACTTGACATTATTTTTAGACCTACATACATTCGAATTGGAACCCTGCTGTAAGCATGTTAAGCTCACGAGCAATTCGGTCGAGAACGGTTTCCTCTTGAAAATGCCAAATTTAGCAAAGTTAAATATAAAAGTGTCAATAAAGGTATGTGATTCTAAATATTACTCAAATTAAAAAAATGGTGGAATATGTTCAATTACTAAAGGCTGTGCGTGTTTCTTGATTTCAGATGACCCGACAATCTGTGGTTCAGTTGAAACGTCATATATTGCGAGTTCAGGTTCGTCGAACCACCGACAACGGTGCCGGATGCGTTGAAAATTGCTGCTGTACCCTGGGTTTATGTGATAACTGAAAAATGAAACATTAATAAAAAAAATAATAGGTTGGGTCTAATTAATTGTTATAGATTCCAGTTAGTTAGTTATAGTCAACTTAGTCAAGTGAAAAATTTTATATTTCACATAAATTTTCTGTCTATGTAATAACAATTTACATTATAGCATTTAAACTTTATTATTTGAGCGAAATGCATCACTTCCAATAATAGAAAATTGAAAATATACGAATGAATGCATGCATTCATGTTGCCATTGAATGTGTCGTATGGCTACACTATATGTTGTCGGCAATGTCGGCATCAAAGTTTCTTTTCAGAGAGCTACACTTGCTCGATTCTTTTTTTTATTTTTGTAACTTATATAAAAATAATTATTAAATTATTCAAAACTTTTAAATAAAAATTACATGTTATACTATATATAATTGCACATGCTCTAAATGTATGAGGCTTGAGCATGATTATCAACGCCTGGAATACTTTTTATCAAATACTCAATAATTCATAGTGCAAGAAAGAATAACAACTTTAAATCATGATAAATGCATTGGTTTCTTAATGGCTGAAATTGTTTATGACAAGAAGCGACATGCTTATCAGTTGCAAACAAACAACAGTAACAGTATAACCCTGTCCAACACACAGCATTTTACACGGCATAAAAAACTGAATTTGAAGATTTATGTTGATGGCAAAAACATGTATGTGATGTATGCATAGGTAGGTGTAAACCATCCCAGAAAAAAGTCTTGTGGATCTAACTAACAAGTAAGTATTTATAACTTGTACTAAGTTCTAGGGTCAACACGGGTCATACACGTACACGTCATTTAAGCATGCTTTCTTGGTAATTCGCAACGTTAGCTAAGGTTAATATCTTGTGTAAGTTTTTGCTATGTAAGTAGGAGGAAAAGAAAAAACAAACAACTCAATCCTCCACTCAAATTTATTCCACACTCCACATACGCTCAACACTTATATCAGTTGTTATATTATATCTGTGGAAGAGGAAAAGAAACACATCTACTTGCTCCAGCTCTGAAGCACTTTATAAAAGCGGAAGCAAAGGTTATTTTACAAATTCAAATTTGTTAAACTTGACTTGACTTGCGAAATTTACATGATTATTAAAGTGCATATAACCAAATAAATATTTTCAGTGCAGCCAATTTACAATACAGAAAGGTCCAACCAAATTGGCGTAGATCCACGTTTATACTGCAATGGCATCCGCACAGGACAAAGATAATCTGGATCAATGGGAGCAAACAATGGCTTGCTGTTTCCCAACAGGGCTTGTTTGGTTTAAAGAGGGATGTGGAGAAGCCTGTTGTATCAACCTGGTTTTGTCATGTCTTTTGGGAATGTGTTTCGTCCCGCAATGTCACGCATGTTCCTACGTAGGAAAACCAGCTAAACCTGGTAGCCCGTGTGCCACGATTCAGCAGTCTGTGATTACACATCAACCCACAGTTTGATAAACTTTACAAAACATATTACAACCCATTTACAGGCTTTAATTCGTATTCAACCAATACACTCTTTAGTCTGTACTCTTTACCCTTGTTTTCACAAATTATTATCTGGAACGTAATATTGCTTTTGTTTGAAAAAATTCATTGAATAACTAACTAATTATATATACCTTTACCTATCTATGCTGCTTGGATCGGTCATTTGTCATGTCATTACTCTGTAAAAAAATATCCACAATTATAAGAAATGGAGTGGTATAAGCTATTCGTTTTTAAGTTAAAATACAATTTTCTAAATACATTACGTACATCTTCACTTTTGCCGACTTGCCTTTTTTTGTCGTAATCGTAAAATGAAATTTTTTGCTACAAGTCACAAAGAAATTCAGCATCTGACCATGTACCATAGTACCATGTCGTATTATTGATTACATGTACTATAGTATGTAATGAGCATAAATACATTCGTCATAAGTCATATCATAAAGCATATACGCCTATATAGTTGACAATGCAGCAGTGCAGCAGGTGTAAATTTTCCTTAGTGTTCCTTCAGTACTCACTTTATGCCAATTACATAAAGATAAGTCCACTCCATGCTTCATTTAAGGAGAATCTTTAAACTCTGATGTAATTTTCGGTTATTGATCTTCCTCCATATGGTTATTCAGATTAAATAAAATACTCGTTCTTTCATATAATTTTTGTTCCAATGCAATGCATACCTAAAATATCGGAGTTAATTTTTATGATTTATGAAACCAAAGGTCTGAAAATTAAATTAAAAGATGTTTAGCCCTTTGGCATTTGGCTTCCATCGACTCATTCTACATTTCCAACCAACATCCTGGAACAAAGGCCCGAAAATGCCTTGGTGGCTTCTCTATTCTAGCTTCAAAAGTTTGCGATCAGAACGAAGTCATTACTACTGCATACTGGTGTAAAAGACAAAACGGAAAGTGTGCCTCTGCCCCTGAGTCCCACGCGGCAAATGTGGTCACTTGTTTGGATGGATTCAGAATGTCACAAAATAATAATAATAATAACATTGCATTGGGTATAATATATGCTATTTCCTGAGTTGTTGGTGTTCGAGAAGCCCTACCTGTCACACGTGTGACGCTAGCTCGTGTGGGGAGCAATTAGGTGTCGCTAATTTTATCTCAACATGGTTCCACAGCGGAATTCCATTGAGTGGAAGCACTGTTTCATATGTTCCTCACCAAGAAGTGTTGGAGGCACGAGAAGACGTTCTAATTCTAAACAAGAATCATCGATCAATTCAAGCGATTCAATTATAGCTTCAGTAAAATCCGAGTTAACCTCCAATGAACGACTTTTGTTGAAGTACTTGCTTGGTGATGGAGCCAGTGGAGATACGATTTACAAAGATATCCTTGGTTTAGTTGGCATCGAGATCTCGGGGGGTGAAGGTGGAGGTGACGACAAATTGATTGGATTTTGTGACCCGTGCGAGCAGTTGGGGAAGAAAGTGACAGAGATGCAGATGGAGTTGGAGGGCATACGAAGGAGAATTGTGGAGAAGGTGAATACCACGCGGAAGGCTGTTATTGAGAGCTCGAGATTGTTTGGGAGTAATCTAGTTATCCAGGAGAGTTATCAAAGACTGGAGGGGGTGCTGAGGAGAAAGGGGAATGGCAAGGTTGACAAGGCGGCGAAGGTTAGGGGTAAAAAGTTTCTTGAAGTTCTACACGACTTCCAAACGTTTGTTTTTGACAATGGTAACTAACTTCAATATTATTTGAGTATTTATTCCAAAATAAAGCAAAAATTATAATTCTCGTTTTAAAAGTATTAAAACCAAATCCTTTTTGTATATCTAGATAAAGTGGAGTTGAGATTTTCGTTGGTATATCTGGATAAGTTAGCGACTACAGAAACGGAAATAGACAAGGCTTCAAATGTACTCACGTCTGCGACTGACTCTGATTGTATGCCGCAGATAAAAATTGAAAATGACGTAAACCAGGCTGAAGCTTATGAGGAGGATTATTTTGATGCAAGTTTTGCGGCTCAATTAGACAAGTAATTCCTCATTTAGTTAACTTATATGCTAAAACCAACCAACGTGCGTGCCTTTCCCAAGGGAATTGGTATCTGCAATTAAGTTTGTGTAAATTTTCCTTGTACCTTTTTGTTAAAGATATAATGAAGGAATTTACATTTCTTTCTAGTGACCTTGATGTCGACATGTATAAACCAGAACCAGAGGTAGCAAGACTACGCAAAATTTCCAGTGGAGAGTCAGCTATTTGTGAAAATGATATAGAAGCTAAGCAGATCAAAATTGTAGAAGTTACAAAGAGATCCAGGAAAAGGTCAGGTGAGGTAGGCACCAGCGAGAAAAAGTATGTAGAAGAAAATGTCATCACAAATAAAACCGACACGAATGGACTGAAAAAGATGAAGAGGGGGGCGAGGGGGCCATACAAAAAGACGCCAAAGCTAACTGAACTTCAGCAGCTCGCCACTAAATTAAGGAGTAAGAAGGCTCGTGAAAAGAGGATTGTCAACAGGAAATTTAATTACTCCTGTGAGTATTGTGCTTTCAATGCAAAATTCTACTCACGTATGGTACAGCATCTATCATCGGAACACGAAACCCCCGAAAAGAAACATACTTGTCCACAATGCAAGTCAGAATTTACAACAAGCCAAAATTATGAATTGCACGTGACTCATCTTTGTGGAAGTTTTACTTGGAAATGTGATATGTGCTTGGAAAGGATTAACCGTAAGGATATGAAGGAACATGTGAGGACGTCTCACCAAGGCGAACTTAACGACTGTGAATATTGTGAACTTTCGTTTGCATCTTTGTCTAACCTAGTGGCTCACTACCGTTATCACAAAACTGAGAAACTTTGTTGTAAGCAGTGTTTGCATTCAGAACCTTATATGAAAAAACGTGACTTTTTTAATCACATGTACGAAGTTCACGGACATACTGAATTGGCTTTGCAATGTGATGTGCCAGACTGCTCTAAAATATTCTTCACAAATTCTGCTTTCATTGCTCATAAAAATATCCACCTGAAAAGGTTTTTCTGTGAGTTGTGCCAAAAGCCGTTTGCTAGTCAATCCCACCTAGACACGCATTATAAAGTTTGTCATCTCAACGAAAAATGTTTTGAGTGTGACATTTGTACCGAAAAATATTCCAGCAAAGTACAACTACAGAAACACAAAATGAAAAGCCACAACGCTCCAACGTTGAAATGTAACATTTGTCCAGATAAGGAGTTTTGGGACCCTACCAATTTAAGTTATCATTTAAAAACATGCCATCCGACTGGGAATACGAAGATTCATTGTTGTGACCAGTGCGGCAAGACTTTTCCCTTTGCAAAGGATTTAAGACGTCATGAAGTGATCCACTCTGATCGGAAGGAAATCTTTTGCGAAGAATGTGGCTTTGCGACGAAAACCCGAGAGGGACTGAGGGCGCATAGGGTTGTGAGGCACAGTGACATCAAGAAGTTTGCTTGTGACTTTTGTCCAAAGACTTTTGCAGTCGCAAAATATTTAAAAGACCATAGAAGAATTCACACGTTAGAAAAACCGTATAAATGTGATATATGTCAGAGTGCGTTTAGTCAGCAAGGGTCGCTTATATTACATAGGAGGAAGCATGCACCCATTGCACGTCCTCCCCCTGCATCTGCTGAGAAGGTTGGATATGTGACTGGAAACCATTTTTTGCTTCTGCCGAAACCTGAGACGGTAGAGACTAAATGAGCGTTATAGAATTCCGCAAGTATGTATTAGTATGGGACGGGTAAATGAAATGAGGTGGTGCCCATGTGCTAATTCGCTGGACGTATATAATAAATGACAAATTTTTACAAATGATAAAAAATGCGTGGAGTAGTTTTTGGTGAATATATCACGTTAGTTCTAAATTAGCGCGATTTGTCGGAATTTACGTTAATTGTTTCTGGAGTGTTGACGTTGACGATATGATTATGATAAATAAAGCAATAAATAAGCAAAAGCTATCTATTCAACTATCCAAATATAACCATTTATTGCTCTATTTACGTATTTTTATTTAATCAACAACATAACTTCACATATTTCAATATATAATCACGTTGTTACCTTCTGCAATCATTTGGATTTAAAAGTACAAGTGCTTGTTCTTATTTTAAGTGCAAGTCGCTCAATAGCATCTTTGCAAGGACATGCATCATGTACTTGGAATTGTCCCTGTAGTTTTGAATCGCTTTATCTCTAACTTCCTCCCATGCATATAGCTCGCGATAGATAGGTCGAACAAACTTCATTCTTCCTTGTTGATTAACAAAGTCCAGTGCCAATGGAAGAATTTGCGTCCATCTTGCTCGAACACAGATACGAGTCCATCTTCGTGAAAATAATTAATAACATTAATATTGTAAAACTTCCAGTGATTTCAGTTTCAATGAACATTTATCGGATCTTGCAAGGGCGTAACACCTAGATTTCTGAGGAATTAATACTTACCGGAAGCGTACTTCCGAATTCTTTCGGCTGTTCATTTCATAGGCCTTCTCCATAGCTTCAATTTTCGCCAATGGTAAGGCTTCGTTCTGCAACAGTTCTTGTAAGAACTGCTCAATTTGAGCAGGAAGCAACGAGTCCAAATCGGACTTTTGGAATGGAACAGGAGTTGACGGATCCCACTCTAGCCAACGATTTTTCAAATTCGTGCAAGCTTCAGAAAGTGTTTTGTCGTACCTATTTCGAGAAATATTTAGTTTTTTAAGGAGCTAGTGCAAATGATAATCAAGAAATGAATTTTTTAAAATCATTTTCTGGCATAACTTACTCAGCGGTTACCGGAGGTAATCCAGGACTGTATAGCCATGTGTTCCAGTCAACGTCAGCAATTTTATCTCCGAGTCCCTTCGATTGGAAGTACTCGGTAAAGTCGGATTTGAAAATGTTAGTATCAATGGATTTATAGCTGTTTCTTTGAATGTATTGAACAAGGAACGGTTCAAATTCACCTGAAAATGGAAGCAATTATTATTAGTGTACTTACCACTTTCAAGAAATACATTTCATTTCTTATAAGTGGTTCATGGTCACTATTAATATGCCATTAATTACTTACTTGGACCTCCGACCTTTTGTTCCAGGTAGTACAAAAATGCATATCCTTTTTCATAAGGCACAATACTGAAGGCATCATCGGGATCAACTCCATTCAAGTCTACAACCAACCGAGTAAGTGGGTTATCCTCCTTCATTTCCTTAATACGTTCCTTTAAGTCACGCAGTCCACCAATTGATGCAAATTGACTATATTTTAATTATAACGTATGCGTTAAGTATTAAATTGAATCAACAATAAAAATGCCATGTCTTTAGTTATGTATTAGTCTGTCATTATACCGGAATTTTTCTCCGAACAATGCCCCTAGGATTTTCCTTTCCGCGAATCTCGTAAAGCCCTCGTTTAACCAAAAATTCTGCCAATCCTTATTCGTGACTAGATTCCCAGTCCAGCTATGAGATATTTCATGTGCTATTACGGTAACGAGAGACCGATCACCGGCGAGAAGAGTCGGAGTAACAAACGTAAGACACGGATTCTCCATACCACCATAAGGGAAACTTGGAGGAAGCAGTAAAATGTCATAGATTCCCCATACGTACCTGACAAATATAACAATACAGTTAACAATTACTTCAACACCTCTTATGTTTGTAATCTTCTAAAGTAGATGTGACAGTTACGTACTTTCCAAACAGATTTTCAGCTGCCTTCACCATGTTTTCAGCTTCCCCAAATTCATAAGCTGCAGCCTCGACAAATTCCCTTTCAGCCCATACGCGAGAACGTGGTCCAATTACTTTACTGACAATATCCCCGGCAGCAATAGCAGTCAAATAGCTTGGAATAGAAATTTTTTGCTCGAACCGATAAATCTTGTTATTGCCATCTAACTGTGGTTCACCAACAAGCACGGCACTCATTAATGCCTGAAGATCCTTTGGAACAGACACTTCCGCATTATACGCAGATTTTACAAATGGAGTGTCTTGGCAAGGTAAAAGGGAACGGGCATGAATGGCCTGTAATGAAGAGTAAATAAATTATAAACGACTCTGTCTGTAGATACCCCTCAACTGACTGATTAATACAAAAAATTGGAATAAGGCACTTAATATAAATTACTTGGCACTGGCTAAACACATAAGGGTGTTTCTTCCCAGCAGTTTGGACAGGTTCCAACCATTGGAGTCCAGAGCATTTGTTAGATGTTGTGTAATGGATTTCAATTTTCAGAATGTTATCAGACCTAGAAAGAACAAGTAGGTAATCATTCTAATATGTATGAAAAAGAATAATGAGCGACCAACCACTTGCCACCTCGATCAATTTCATGTGATGATGCATGGATATTTTATACGGTGGAAGGTCGTTCACTGACCCAGTAGCTTTCGCCACTTCTCCAACATCAATTTTCAATGGCTCTCCAAAGCTGGAAACAGTGGATCCAACATTGAAAGACAGTTCTTTTCCGTCAGCGGTATTAACCTTGCTTACAGAAATATCCCGTGTATCTAAAATCTGCAAATGCATAATAAAGCATTGCGTTACAAAAATGCGATTAGTACGAGGACTATACGAGGAAAAAGCGTATGAGCAGCGTTCCTATCGTGCTCGGGAAAAAATTATCATGTTAACTTACCAAAGTAGAAGCGTTCGGATTCAGAACAACGAAATCGTATGTCGCAGAACCAGAAATAACTTTCGCGTCAAAATTCAGACTCCATCTCAGATTTATAAGCTGCGTACGGAAATCCTCTGCCAAATAACAAGGAAGATTATAAATAGTATAATAAAAATAATTCAAATCGTAAATTATATTCGAAAACTTGCGAGATGTACATATGCACGACTTTAATACCTGGATTCGAAAAAGAACTGGGATCAGTTTTCCCTAACCACTTGTCATTCCCCATGGCTGACTTAGGAGTTACCTGACTGTATAAACCAGCAGGCTGGAAAGTAGTGGAAAGTAATGTGTGAATGTGAATGCGTAGAAAAATCCTTGAGGAAAACTCCTTTGAACGGCAAATGGGCGTGTGAAATTGTAGCACTGTTAGTGACGGTCGAAAATGTTTCTTCTTGTCTAGGTATTCCAAAAGTCAAATTAGCCAGGCTGGAACACACAGTCAGCAGTGCTGCGGTTGACAGAATATGTAAATGCAATTTGATACATGATGTGAAAATGACATTCGTGATAACAATTTATTGTACGTGTTATTGGTAAAAAAAAAACTAAATGCAGCATAAATGAATTGATAAACTGGGTAGTAATGACTAATGACGGTTGACAACCTCTCGCAATCAAAATATTAATTGTCGTGTGTTGCACCCGCACATTGAAAAACAGACCTGGTTGGATGGGATTGTGCCATAGTGGACTAAGAACCTGAGAATGAGGAAATGGGGATGAATGAATGAAGAAATTGAAAGACTAAGCTAAATCCCTTACTTTCATTCAACATTAACATATTAAACATTAAGCAGCTAACGAATCGGTCAGTTTTGTGTACACGTGCGTGCCACCGCCTCATATACTTTTCTTTTATATTTATATACCTATACTCATGCGTGATCAGTTGTTATATTGTAATTTAGTTGATCAGCAATTATCGTGGTTTAATCTCTTTACCTGATGCTTATGCTTATTTAGTAAAAAAGAAGAAGCTGATTTTACCTTCTAAATATTTCCTTTCCCAAGTGCTGCTTCTACAAAAGGGGTTCCGGTTTCCCGTGTACCAATAATATATAACAATTTAACCACAAAACTGTATCCCCATTAAACTAATCGTAAGCTTGTTAAACCAGTGCATCCAAGAATGGACAAACTTTGTACGTTAAGAAAATAACAGAACTAGCTGGTCACGTCGTCACCGGCCGGGTGATCAAATTAATCAGACCAATCCAAAAATGCAAGGAGAGACAGAAGACGAAACAAGTAGGAGTGTATATTACAAAATATTCGTGTGACAAGTTGACAAGTCAAGCTGTGTTTCTAGTTGCTATGCTATCTGGCTGGATTATACTATTTTATACTGCATTTGTGCATAAAGTTTATGCATAAAGAAACTGTGTAGGCAGTAGTAAGTATACATAGGTAATACAAATACAATTCATACTTACGATTAGTTACAACACGTACTTAACGCAACGAAAGAAACTTGTCTGGCGAGATGAGATTATTTTCGCCGGCTCTCTGCAATGATTCTTGATGACAGCTAAGAAGAAGTAAAATAGCAAAGTGTGCAGCCGAAAAATTCAATCTTCCCTTAGTTCATCCATTCCTACGTTGTCTAAACGTTCCTGGACAATACTACATGAATAGGAATGTACGTATACGTATATGTATACTACAAACTAATTTCTTAAGTTTAAGTAAGTTGGTGTTAGTGAGGCAATCCCATTTTGTGCAATTGGGTGGGTTTCCTCTTCCTCCCCTCCGTATCTTTTCTTAAATAGGTTGGAGCGTATTGGAGGCATTCCCATGATGAGATGACGATGACATGCGAAAACTGAAATATTTGCTTGACGAAACAAAGTTACCTAAATCAAACTGCTGAATTCATTCCTCTTCCGGAAATGAGAAATTCTGTCTGTATGGCAGTGATAGGTGGCAAGTTCTACGATCAAGATTCTACGTATAAAAAATTCTATGCAATGACACTATGGCACTCCATACGAAACGTACAAGTGCCGTGAAAGGACTCTATCATGTCAAACCAAAGGAGAACAGCTATTCCGCATTCAGAACTTCAGAACACATATTCCAGGCCATAAGAAGAGATTATCTGTTTTTGCTACAATTTCAAATGCTAGTGGGCATAAAGTGTTTTGTTACGCAAATTTTTACTTAGAATATCTTTTGTTATGCAAATTTTTATTAGCATAAACAAGAGAGAACATGAGAGAATTCTCCTAATCTTTTAGAAGATGGAGTCATGTCGACAGTAGGTTAGACTCATTCCCTATTATCCCTATGTAGTCCTTTCTGCTTTTGGTGTATTTGATTTGATCTAATATTCAAGTGAAGTTACGAGCGAGAAGACGCCGACGGCTCTGCAGAGAGGTGGGGGAAGGCAAAGATAACCCCAACTTTAAATTCACTGTGACTGGAACGTATGGAAAAATCTGAAAGTTGACGGAATAAGAAAAATTACTTTTTAGACATTGATAGTTACTTGATTGATATGAACAAAGATGTTGGAAAATAAATAGATGAAACCATTCTGTGACTGTAGAAAGCATGCCAAGAAACCTGGCTGTCCTTTAGCAACGAAATTTTCCCATGTATTTTAAATACGAACATTTTCTAGGTTTCTTACAAACAAATTCCTTCAATCACAAGAGTCTGCATTTGATTAACATTACGATGCAATGTCTATTTCTTATAAGGTCATTGGTTGAAAGTATATATTTGTCCAGGTTGGCATTCAAAATTCAATCTAACAAACCAGTGCTCTACTGTCCAATTCTCCAATTATATTATATCTGTCCATTGCTAATGTACGATTTTGCTATCTGCCATCATACAATGCAATAGTACATCAGAGTGTGATACAAGAAAACGAGTGTGAAAAAAATGTCGCTAATGCAACATTGAGGGGTAACCTCAATTCTTGCCGGGGAAGAACATATGTGGAAGAATGGTAGCCGGTTTCCAGTCATGTAAATTCTCCACAAACCCCCTTTTTGGTTGAAATATCAGCGAACTTATTTGCCTGATTTCCAAGGATGGTGACTTCAATCAATCTGTGAATTAGTTAAATACTTTAAAAATCTATACTTATTGTAGCCAGTTAAATGGACCAATAACCCCGCACAGGCTAAAACGGTTTTGATATATATGTCGACGGGAAGCGATAGCCACGAGGAACAATATTCCGTTAGAATTTGATTGCGGCAACCCTCCAGAGTGAAGATACATGATTAACACGCGAGATATTAGGATAGGATGCATTTCGAAATTCCGATTAAACTGGTGCTCTATATATAGTTACTATGGCCGGGCAATTTTCCCTTTCGCAGGTAACAACGTTTTAAAAAAGTCAAAGGCCAAATGGAACGAAAATGTTTGAAATTAATTACTATTTGTTTGTAAGTATTGCTATTTCCATAGTTTCCACTTCCCATATATAGCCTTTGAGAAAACTGAATACAATCCTTCGTTGGAACGGAACACCTGTACATTAATGCTTGGTTATACGCTACAAAAAATGGCACCCTGTTGGATCACGTATCTTCACTCTGGAGGGTTGCCGCAGCCAAATTCCAACTGGGATATTGTTCCTCAGGGTTATCGCTTCCGATCGACATATAACAAAACCGTTTTACTCGGTGGTGAGTTTTCATTCCATTTAATTTTCCCAAATCTTTTCTACACAAAATGCACTTGAGAGTACTTCCTCCTACCCGCCGCGGATAGTGGATAAAGACGCGATTTTCGGAGTATAAAATTTTGGAATCTTGAATCTATTTCCATACAAAATAGATTTAAGAGATATGAGTTATTAGCCAAAATGACTACGCCACCAGGAAAGTAGCTACATATTCTGGCACTGGAGGCTAAAATTCAAACTACATTGTAGTCACATTTTTAGTATAAGGGTAAACTAGCTACTAATGAGCCGGTATTTTAGCCTCCCGCGCCAGATAATAAGACGGACAAGGTTGATTAAGTTACAGGTGTTATTACGAAGTACTTTTTTTCAAATGCCATATGGGACGAAAAATAGGATCTTATTTTAATTCCTAGTAAACTCCAAACAAGGGTGACACAATAGCAACCGATTATCAGTACTAGCTACTACTCCACATAATTCAGTAGTAGCCACTCACTCTTTCCAAAAAATGATAAGCATAATCATTTTCGTCCCATATGTCCCTTGGCGTTTTTTAAATGTGTTGGAACACCTTTGGAGACGGTCAGTGGTAGTCTGTTACTATATCCATCCACCTACCTTCCACGTTCCACATACATAACTCGGAAACCTCAAAATGTGATGATAATGCAATATCGTATTTAAAGCAACCTGAATATTATCAGAAAGTCGTAATCGTATTACCTCTTCCTCTTACCTGTCTTCCCTGCCAAAATAGCCACCAGGCGATGTTTTTCCTCTAAATCTTTTAAATATCTGTCCTTGCGTTTTCCCCCTTGGCCTTTACAATAACGCTGCGCGTTTTAGGGGGTAATCCAGGCCTTTTCAAGTCCCTTTGATGGTATGGTAATTCCTTCCTGTCTTTCTTTCAGTGTTTCACTTGGTGCTCCAATCACAGGCTGTCCGTCCGTCACCACCACGTCTGAGTTTGATGACTCTTGTGTTGGTGACGTGGCAAACTGTTAAAAAGTATGGAGCAGGAATTCGAAATAAACGGAATTGTAATTGTATTGTAAGTAATTTAATACAAGTTCTACAACTTATTAGATACGCAGCTGAAAAGGGGAAGTTCATTGGTATTGCTTGCTTACAATGCATGGCTGTTTCTTACTTGCGTTGCGACATATGAGTTTTCATTAACGCTCCACGCTATGCCACTAACGCTATGCCATTAGAAAAAATATTTTAACTTTGACCTGACCGTTCAATTTCAGAATGGCTTATGTATTAGTACGTAACTTTCCATAAGCTTTCGAATGACCCCCATTCACTTTACCTTGCTATTTGAAAAATATTTTGACTTGATTTGACCTTGTATTTGACGAATTTGGCTCAAAATATTTCATCTTCAGTCGATTGCTTGACTATGACCTACCGACCTGTAGAACCATCCGAATTTGGACCGCTCCAATAATTTTATGGGTTTGGTACCTAATATTACTTCCTTCGCCCTGTAGTCTCTGAAACAGTTGAAATTAGTTTGTAGCTGTGGAAATTGGAAATATATACCTGCAGAGAAAATGACCCAGAAATGGCCACTCTCGGTCACTAGATATAATCAATAACAAATTATTATAATAATGGTATTTAACGAATCGCCACAAAATTGTGTCTGGGCAATCCGATCTGTGGAAACACCAACGTTGAGAATGGGTTCCATGACGTGATCACCCAACACGGACTTCGAAATTGGATGTCACCCCTTGCACAAGCGCTTGTCAAGTTCAACATAACATGACAGTTGAGGGTACACTGTGAGTGGGTGTTTCACTTCGTCACAAAGTTCCATTCGGCAAAGTAGTCGAGTCAAATTACAATTTTCACAATGCAGGATTCATACTCACTCAGACAGAATTAATGGGGAGGAGAGTTACGAGGTGACGGTGGAAGGGGGTGATTTATCATATCAACTAGTTAATGGGGAAATTTCACGATTTCTAAACCATGTTACGCATACTTGGTGCTTGAAGGTGTGGAAAGGTCGGGTGGGTTTTTTGCTGTTGTCTCATTTGATTGTGACAAAGAGATCAGAGCCATTGTCCAATCCGTCTTGTATTAAATATATTTAGAGATGAATTTTACTTACAATTGCGTGCATTTACCACTGTGTGAGTGCAGAGAGATTTATGTTATGTTGGCATTGATAGCGATGCTGTAGTATGGCTAACATAATTGTTAAGTAAGAATGTGTCAAAGACGGTAGACGGTGATATTAAAATTGTGTTAATTACTGTGTAACCCGACTATTTTTTGACGTGATTTATTTAAGAGATATTATGGTTAGTTAGTTGATAACTTTATTGTGATGTATTGTACAGACTTTGAAATGCCTGATTGGATACAAAATAAATTCCTTGAAATTGGGAAATCAGTCGTCCTCATGATGGTGGCCATGCCTATGATGATGATGCTCATGGTCTGAATCTTCATCGGAGCCATGATGATGGGAATGGGAGTGCTTATGTTCATGTCCATGTGCGTGCTCACGTACTACTTCACTGCTTCCGGTTGCGTGTACGCTAATTTTGTTAGCTACAGCTGGTACTACTGGTGCAGGTCCTGATGAAGCTGGTGCTGCGGGTGGTGAAGCAACTGGGGCTGATCCACTGCCTCTGTTGACTGTTGAATGACTACCGCCACTGTTCCCCATATCTGTGTTGAATGTGTCTTGTCGACGATTCCTACCACCCACCACAGAAGCCGTGAGGATACCCCCCACGATAAGGTAAATGAGAATTCTCATATTTCTGGGTGTTTGGTAAATTTTTTTTGACGGGATACGAAAATAGGATGTGTGTACTGTGTATGTAACTTTCTAGAAAGGAAGTTAGTGTGATATGCTAGCTACAGCTCTCCGTTCCCAATTTATACCCCAAAGAACTTGTGCAACACCAATTAAGGGACGTGACCTCAGAACTTAACTTTCACCTTAAAATGGGAATGTCATCAAAGCATATAAGTTCGTAATACACAATGGATCAGACAAACATCAGAAATGGGTCCGTGTAATTAGTCAATTTATTAAATACGTTGCTAGAAATAGACTTTTAGGGAAAGTGGGATTAATGAAAAGCGAGTTTTCCCATTCCATTCTACTTACCAATACGGCTTAATGTCTTTTAAATTGCCTACCTGTGACCTCAATCAGTGGGATCTCTGATGTGTATTACTCACAGCATACATCACTAAATATAAATTCTCCTGTTTTGTATTTCCAAAATTTTGACTATTTGTCTTTACTGTATTGACTGTACTTTAAAATCATGATGACAGAAGACAGGATAACAAGATCGAAAATTTAATTTCAATTGAGAACTGTATAACATTCAGTTGTGCATTCCTGGAAAAATTCTCTCATCAATAGAAAACTTGGTCTCAGGTTCACATCCAAACTGCAGCAACCCCTTAGTTTCACGTATCTGTGAGTGGTTAGAAAAAAACCGAAAATGGAAAATCTTGGGAACCGCAAGCAAATTATAAGTCTATTCCCTAAAATTTTTAGATTTCCACATACATTTCGTCCGTAGCCAATGACGGTTTTTGCAATTTTAAACCGTCTCGTAGTTTGTCAGCAAAATCTACGGTCCATGACATTCCCGGATATGGAACTTCCCCTACGAATTATATTTGTATGAAGCCATGTTTTATCCTTTTAGCATTCATTTTCATAATACCAAGTATAATTTGTTTGATGATACACCTAAACTGAAAATTTCCCAGAGAGTGACTCCAAAACTCCAAATGTCAGACTTGACGGTAAACTCCATTTGCGTTAGTGCCTCGTATGCCATCCACCTCCACGGTAGTGGCTCTTGTGTTTCCTTCACGTACTTTTGGTACTCGTATAATTTCCGGGAGAGTCCAAAGTCTCCAATTTTGCATGTATTGTTTGCATCCAGAAGCACATTTCTTGCTGACAGATCTCCGTGGATCACCTAGTATATTTTCAGCTAGTCCTTAGAAATTGTATTAACAGAATTTGTTTTATTACTTCGTAATTTAAGATACATTTTTGGTAGAAATGTATTCCATTCCTGTAGCTATGTCCAAGGAAAACTTGATCAGTTGCATGTTAAAAGACAATTGTCCATCCTCTACATTGGAGCTGTTACCGGTGGTCTTACGTAAACTTTTCAGATAAGACAACAATGAACCGTTTTCGCACAAATCAATCACAATGTATATCATTCCTACTCGCGAAAAAGATTTGGTTCATGGAAATTAGGTTATTGATCAAAGCCAGCAGTCATATAAAAAGTACATTACTAATATAAGCAGACAGACCTACCATTTTCAATCTCACCAACATAGCATCCAATTAAGTTAACAATATTTTCATGTTCTCCAATATATGCCATCACTTTTACTTCCGTCAACATGCTCTTAAATGCCTCTTTGGAGGATCCCCTGTGGGGTCGCTTTACTGCAACATGCAATCCACCTAAAACGGCTTTCTGAACCACACCAAAATTCCCACTCCCCAGTAAACCCTCAACAAATTGTATGTCTTCCTTGTGAAGGGAAAGACTCATATCAAATTTAATCCCTAAATAATGATTCTCTCTTCCAGGAAGCTCACTTAGTTCCGAGTTACCGTTGAGGAAATCGTTTACCTCGATTTTCGACAGTAGTCGCGATTTCATCCGGAGGCGAAGCCATTGATAGCCGGCAATAGCACCGAGCACAACTAGTGCGATGATTGTCAGCGTATAGTACAGCCAGTTGAGGTTACTATTATTTTCAGTCTCTTCCTTCGGCTTCCACTGTGACTTGTTACGAAGCTCTAAAAACATTATATAGTTTTAATTATTCCGTTCCATGTTTCATAATTTTCATCACCAATATTTCTAGCTTACCAGCAGCCTCTTGATCTATGTAGACTGAATAATCTGTCAAATCCGAGTAGTCTTGGATTCTCCACCAGCTCATGGACTCGCTTTGATTCTCGCCCTTTTCCAAAGGGGAAGGGGGAAACCCTCGAAGAAAGAACGGCATGTGGTTCCCCCTTCCAAACTGGTTCACATCATTAAGAAACCTCATCATGTTACTCGTCTTGACTTTCTCAACGTTGCTACCACAGCAGGCTTCACTGTTCAACCTAAACAGGACTTCTAAATTGGGCCGAAACCGGGAAAGGGCATTTCTTAAGTACAACTGCGAGTCCATGTTCGTCTGGAACTGGATTGGGTAATGGGTATTCGCAGGGATTGGGTTGATGTCGCAAACAATGTAGTCTGTGTGTAGTAGAAAGACTGAATTGGGATTGGAAGCCAGTTCATTTACGACAGCCGAGCAGTTTTGGACGAACAATCCAATTTTGAATTTTTCCGTGTGAATTCCAAACTGTTGTGTCTCTTTAATGCTCTCCCAATTGGAGAAGTGGATACCAGCAAGGACCACCGAAGGCTTGCCTTTTTCACCATCTGCAATATTTTCTGCTGCATGAATGATGCTTGTAAAGTCTGATGTCTTTGTGGTCAAGGGCATTTGCAGATATAGCTTTCTACTGTGGATTTCATTCACTTCAAGTTTCTTGGTAAATCTCGACGAAAGTACTTGACCGAACAGCATATCTGAATTACTACTAGCTAAAATCTCTACAGTTTTGAATTTGTGCAGGGCAAATAGGAGTACAGTTTGCATCTCTTCGGTGGTCAGTGGAACGTCCCGAATACCTGTCAGGTTCACCGTAACTCCGGAATAGTGGTCATCAAATGAAATTCCATCTTCTGGAGGAGTTGTGGTGGGCATAACGCATGAATTGGTTTTCCAGTTTGTAACATTTTCGGGGTGGTTCCTCATCACAAATTGAGCCACACTTGTGGCCTTTTCCGAAAGTTCAGCATTTGGCTCCAAAACTGACCACCACCCAAAGCTATCGTTGGTGTCAAAAGCGCGCTTCAAGGTCACAGGAAATTTATGTATTTTTGACCATGTACCAAGTGCGTCGTAAATATGGTTCATCATGAGTACCTCCTGATTGCAGTAAAAGCTTAAATAGCATTTCTCTTTGAAAGAGCTACATTGAGGTGCAGGTGTGTGCACTTTTAGAATTACTGTGACTGCAGGTTTATCTCGGAGGAGAATACGTCGGGCTTCCAAAAGCTTGTTTAAATTACGCTGAATTCTCGACAAATACATGTCAACGGTGAACCAGCGCCCCTTCTCCGTTTCGTCTTCGCTAAATATTTTAGCAACCCAAGTGACCTGGCCAGCTCTCTCGTAAATAAAAGCACATGATTCCCTTGTACTCCTAATGATATCGTCGGCTGACCACTCATGAAAATTTATACTAGTTATGCATCCCGTTGTTAGTTTGTCGAAAATCAGGTCTGCATCTTCCTTGCTAATTCCAGTAATACGCTTACTTCCCCACAGGGACGTCGTGAGGTCAACCGAAGTCAAGTAAATATTCCACGCCCGCAGTAGGGCTGCAAAGGAAGCTACCTTTGAAACCAGTTCGGATAAAGCTTGCAGGCCTTTGATAGTCCTGTTGAGCTCAACGACGACATTCAGCGACTGATTCAACTTGGAGGAATCGTTCCAATTGGATGCCATGTATTCCCACATTCCTGAAAATAAAAGGAATTTATTAGGTTACAAACTTATTAATTGTAGTACGATGAAAAATGATAAAAACGTGGGCAGTCTCGTAATGTAACTGTACCATAGTCAACATGTAGTGTCGTAAATGTGGACGATATTGTATTGAAAGTGGATGACATTAAACGTGTGAGGCTTCTGGGCAAGTCCTTTCGTTCCAGAGTAGTTGAAACAAAAACGCTACGCTGGCGAGGTTCATTATCGTCGGGCGTCAATTTATTTCCAATTAAAACTTCCAGATTGAACACAGACAAAACAACGTCTTTGTGGCTGAGGGTTGCCCACCTGTTCGCAAACTTCTCCAACAGGAAAACATACTGCATGTCAGTTTCGGTTAAATTTGGTCCAATTGAATGTAATGTTAACAGCGGAATAATGACGCTCTCCTCCTTGCGATCGAGTTTGTTAGTTTGTCCATTTTTGCTCGCTACCGAATCCATGAATGAGCTGAATAGACCGTACGACTCGGGAAACCGAATGTTAGTAATTAAACTGACTTCCAACACGAGGAAGTCGGCGGTTTCAATGTAGGGTTCAATCTGAGGGCACCTTTTTGCTTCAGCTTTGAGGCCAATTCCCGTTCGAAGAGACAATGGGTATAAGGTTTTTGCTTTAAGAATCTTGAAGAAATTCAGATTCAAAAGATGATTGTTCTTGCTGCAATTGGATTCTATTTTGAACGTGAATATGACGCCCTTGTAATTCTCAAAATTAGACGTGATGTTAACTTCAGAGTTCACATTTCGCAGAATCCATTGGTCCAGTCCGTTGAAATTTCTGCAATAGTAAAAACAATTGTTATCGCTTTGTCTGCAAAAATTTATATGAAAATACTTTACTCTGAACCTTAACAAAATTACGAGCCATACCGAAAGGAAAGGAGTACTGTCACAGGTTTCATTCGGGAGTATCTTGATATTGTTTGATGTACCGTTGTGGTCAAATTTGTTATTTGGAAAATGTTGGTGATAGGAATATCTGTAAAATTGAGTTGTACAAGGTCATATAAGTTGAAACTTCCTGTTTACAATGCATGCAGTTAGACTAACTACTAAGGGCCAAATTCACAATATAGTACCAGTTTCGTAATATGCGTGATAGTTCCCGTACTCCAGTAATTTTTCCATATTCCGGGGAGTAGTCGTTCCATTTTGGCCGTGGACCGATCCCAGTGAAGAGGTAACGTCAAACAGGAGGTTCCCTCCAGTTTTTAACATCCCATTTGAGCATGTTACCCATAAAACAAAATAAATCAAAGGTTGCACTATCCACCTCATAACAAAAAGCGAAACCATGATTCAATCAAATAACATGATTGCGACAAGGATTTTCAGGGACTAATTAAGGTCCAGCGATTGTGGCGACTTTTTGTATTATGCATTTTGATTGCAAAACCAAAACCAAACTGCTTTGTTGGATTTTGGGCAGGATGTTCTTAACCGCAGTGAAATAGCTGTATAATAATTTAAATATCTATTGTATCCTATGCATCCTCGCCGTGGTTCGCCATTCCCATGTCCTTCATAACCATCTTCATCTTGAAACATTAAATGACAACTTCGATGTTAGGATATTGATATTATATTGATATTATTAATGTGTTGCAAAGATTCAACAAAAAGTTGTGGAAGTGTGTGACAATACGTTCTGTATCCCAATTATAGCAAACATTCTCTAGTATCAGGGAGACCATGAAACTTACAAAACGTGTGAGAAATGACGCGTTATCTTTCGGGCAAAATTAATTTATTTGCCATAATTTTCCTCAGTATATATCTGTCCTCAATATTAGACTTATATATTAACATCGCTGGAGAATATGGCACTGCTATATTACTTGTCTTATGTCCGGAGCGAAATAATAATTAAACGCTGCTTGCTATTATGAAACCCTATAACTAAATCTTGAAGCTACAATCTGAGCTACGTAGGCAATTTGAAATACTCGGTTTTTTTAGCTTTCACCACATAATTATTATTATTATATTTTAAATGGTTTATCAATAATGAAATTACGCAGTCGTCCGATTGAATAACTAACGCCGGGGTTTCAACGCTACCTTATCACAGGATAGGATAGAATTGAGAACGTCCTGTTCTCCGAGAAGTATTAAGCACCTGACGTATTTTCGTATTTGTGGTGAGAGTTGAAGGCTCTGAAAACCGGTGTTTAATGAATTATGTATGGTATTCTAGGTTCGCCAGTGTTTCATGTATTTCAAAGGTAGGTATGTGTAGGTAATACGCAGTTTCATAACTTGTCAGATGTAGCTGTAGTGTTCCATCCAGCGCTGCGGTAGGTTTATTCGTACTTGCCAAATGCCAAATTTCGTACTTCGTGAATTGTAATTGCCAAACATCATCAAACATTTAAAATACGCAGTATTCGTGTCTCAAAATACATTAATATTTAGCTAAAGTAAAAACAAAAGCCGCATTAAGGAATTCACGCTGGTCAAATTTCAATTAATTGACAACTGAAACGATGCGATGCTTTTTTATTCGTCGAATTGAAATTCTTTTGACAGTGTTAGACTCATCTAGCTTGATTGCAGAACTTCAGATAATTCGTTGGTAACTTTTGGAAGTTTGACTGCTTGATCGAACGAATATCCTCAATTCTTTTTGCGTCATACAGAAATTAGTTTTCGCATTATAGCGACTGATTCTTGTTCTCTACCTGTATTGTTGACCTCGACCAAAATATGTTGGTCTCAAACAATTTACTACATTTTGTATTATTTCATTTCAAACTGTGTGGCCGTTTCACAATTCTCCTTCATAAAGTAAATGATGCTGGAAACGGAATTGCCATTAATAGTGCCAAACTAGTAAATTTTTATCGTAATTTTGCCCTCTTTAATGTCGTATTTGTCACGGTGCAAGGGATTCAGTTGTTATTCGCGTGGAAGCATCTTTCAAGGCCACTTCTTGTGCAAAGTCTAAGTTTTTGCGTAGGACAAACTGCGCAGCTGTTTATCCTGAAGGAGCATTTCAAACACAGATTTGAACTTGCTGGACTGTTCAACGCGTTTCTCAAATTTGAGAAATCTTATAATGGTAACACCCTTTCTTTGCCTATGCAATTAAATCGTTACACTTCGATTATTTAAAGGATCCTCAGAGTAATAAAGGTGTAATTATAGAGAGGAGGACACACTATACACATCAATTCGAATTGAATGTTATTTTATTCAAGCGACTAGTTTCGCATTTAGTACTGCTT
>JAANSN010000221.1:0-76216 GCA_036850665.1 Dicranocentrus wangi
ACTGAAAAATTAAATTGAGTATCTTCCCAAAATTGTATTTGAAGGTAATTAGGTAGTAGTGTCAGAGTTGAGTTGTCAGGCATCTAGGGACTTGTTAGGGACTCGGGACTCGTCGTCTTATTAGGGACCTTCACCCATCGTCCAAACTGCCACCGACCACCATTGAGCATTGACCATATAATAATAGGGATATTTAGTTGATTGCCAGAGGAGCTACTCTCTCAAGGAGAAGAAGAGACACAAATTATGGACCCCCTTAAGCTAATTCCACCAAAGGTAAACCACTTTCAAATTGGAAGGTTTTAGGCTAATATTTTTTTTTTACACAAGAAGTGGAAGTTAGTATTTATATTTGTCATTATTTGTTTGAATGAGATTAAAGTTTGTAAACAATAATTTTTGAAACTAAACTGGTTTTTTTTTTCATGTCATGATGCGTAGATGTGGCAGCATGTTTTTGACAAAGTGGAGAATCCCAGAGACTGGTTAAATCTGTACCAATCTTCTCCATATTTCGAGGAAGTCGTTGGTGAGGAAAGGACTACTTCGTTGTTCCCGCAAGTACGATGTTTTTTTAACTTACAAACTTACAATTACTAGGTGGTTTTATTGCTCTTTCATCTTTAGTATGGCTCGAAAACCAACTCACTTTCTGCTTGACTTGCGTCAACAGGTGATTCCTCATGTCATGGAGTACCTCTTGGGTGAGGACCTTGAGATTTTGAAACTCCGCCAGGTGTCTCATGCATGGAAGGCGGCTGTGGACGAGACGCTGGAAGACGTTGTCATACGAAGCAAGTTGAAAGACGTCTACGACTTTGAAAGTGCAGCACGAATTTTATCCTTCTTGGAACGCTTTGAAACTCATCCTGGAAACCCGTTTGTAGGGAGGTTCGCTTCTCTCAAGTACTGCTATCCAATGTCTGAAGATGTTAAGCAATATAACATCCTGGCGACTCGGCTACTGGACAAGTTTGGTGCTCAAATCAAGTCCTTAAGCGTCGTGCTAAAAGACGCAAGCTTTGCTAATATTGTTACCCGGGTAGAAAGCAATCTCCAACTGGTGCCAAACCTGGTCTGGCTCGATATCACCATTTTTAAGTACGACGCTCCTGATGGGGTTGAAGACGTGCTGAGTCGATCCTCTGCAATCGGGCTGCTGCCGAACCTGAAATCCATCTCGCTTAACATTGCTGCTGGTGTTGTCGACGGAGTTGAAATACTGGACATCCAGAATGCCCTGGTGCGCCTAAGCTGCACCCCCAACTCCTTGAAGCATGTTGACATCATAGGATGTCCAACGGAGCTGGTTCGCTTTCCTAGAGTGACGTCCGCGGTGGTGCGTCTCCTCACAAAGGAAGACTACAACAATCTGGCCCGGACTTCGTGGCCATTGTCAAATCTGACCGTGGGCATCTTCAGAAATGTCCCGTTCCTTGACCCCATTTCCCTTTTCCAATGCGTTGCGCACTTCCAAGCCACGCTGACCTCGTTGCGGCTCATGCGTCCATTATTTTACGACCCGCTCTTGAAATTGCACCTTCCCAAATTGAAGCGGTTGACAATTCAAGAGCATCCTCAAGGGATGGCGCTAAAATCTTTTACCAAGCTAGCAAACTTGGAAGTACTCTCCATCTTTCAAAATCCCGATTTAACTCAAGACTCAAGGTGGTCGAACGGGCGTTTTGTAGAATGTGTTAAAGACGAGGTAAATCGGTTAAAACTGTGGGAGACCCTTCCCAAGTTGAGGAAAATTTACTTGAGCCGATCGCATCGGAATTATTGCAACAGACGGGGAGTCCGATAGGAAACAACTTGTGGGAACCCGGAGCAGTAGGAAATTCAAACCGAAGAAAGATTTCCGATCGATGTAAAAAGTCAATTTTATTTTCATTTGTGTATGTAGTACTTTTGTGCAATGTAAATTAATGAAGTGTTGCCCACTTTACTTCATCGTATTCTGTAATGTAAATATAATGCAACTACTCTAAATAAAGTAGATTGATAGAAGGAATTAAATGCAATAATAACATTTTGATTAATATTTAAGTCCAATTCCGCATTCACTCCATCACTCCAGTTGAACCTCACCTGACAAACAGTACAAACTATTGATAAATCTTTATTAATTACATGAAAATTTTCTATTTGATCATCTATTTGCTCAAGGGAAAAGTCAAGCGGAATAACCAAGCTCGCTGTCCAATCTTAATGAATCAAGCGTATGATCCTAACCAAACCACAACACTAACGCCCACCAACCTAGTAGAACTGCCTCAAATTATCTCAATCGAACACTCCTAAAGTAGATCACCCCCTATCAATCTGTAGAACATACCCAATCAATATGTAGACCAGCCCCATTCAACCTTGAGAACAGTCCTATTCAACCCTGTACAACAACCTCAAACATACCCTGTAAAACACCTCGAATCACCACCAATCAAGTCAGCATTACATCGTACATACGTGACCAAAGTGTTCTAAAACTATGGGTCTAGTTAGTCCAGTATCTAGTGTTCTAGAACACAAAAACCACATAATTTGTCATTTTTACGTGTCAAAAGTGTTCTCATTAGTACGAGAAAATGTTCTGAAATTGCACCTACCCATACTGGGCGAAGGGGTGACCCTAGAATGATACCATACTGTCACCAATCATCCATGCGAAACACCCCCAGCCTATCCACTTTACCAACCAACTTGAACCCAAATGTCTCACATCAAAATAATTAATGTGTTCATAAAAATAAGCGTGACTAAAGGACATGTACAGATCATAAGCTCCTCATTGCTTCGCAGTGAGCTAAAAAGAAAGAACAATGGTACTGGAAATACACCTTTTATTCAGAGTAAGGCTTCTAATGTCTATATTGTATGTGCATTTATTCATTTCATTGAGAATGTAATAAAAATGGTGATGTTTTCTGAATTGGGGTTCCACAATTTCCACAACCACAAAATTTCATGTGATCTCATCACCTGCATCACGCATAAGCCGTCTATTTGCTCTTCTACTCAGGTAGTCCATATTTAAAAGGTAATAACTAGTTTGCCGTAAGTGTGGTTTGGTTGGATGTTGGATTATCCCTTGAGTGTTTCCACGCTACACACCAACTTTGCTGTACTTTCCACTACGAATCCCTTGCATGCCACCCACACCGTAAGCCCCAAAACCTTAGAACATTTTCGAAATGCTCCCCCTTTGCTTCTTCTTCTTCTTCTTGTAGTCCTCCTTCTTTCACTTGACTTAATTTGCAAGTTGGTTGATGGAGCAGCAGGAAACCAATGATCTACATTTTAGCTCAACTTCCGAAAGAGCCAAAGGCCAGGGAAAAATGTTAAAAAAATCAACAAGAAATGGGTTTTTATTTTTGCACCATATATCCACCACCAATACCACCGTCAGTAAATGATCATTGCGTATTTATAGCCACCCAAACAGAGGAGGAAATTATGCCCACAAGGTATCAGATACACACACGAGGAAATTCCCCAACAAAAATATTAGTACACCACCTCCGTTAAGTATCATTATCATTACGTATGAGTGGTGTGGTGGTAATTTGGGCGGCGGGCGGTGCGGTTCGGTTTGCTTGCTCTGTATTGTTTCAATTCAAACCTGGAAGCAAGGATTACCCAATCCATTTTCACAGACACTTAGAAGAACAATGACATTGCCTAGGTATATATAAGGATCAGATCAGGAATAATATAAAGAAGAACAAAAAAAAATATGCTTTTTTCTCCTCCGCCATAAGACGTTCGCGTTTATAGAACATAAAGCATCATGAGTGATTCACCCTCTCACTTTCTTCGCTCCTCACACAGCTCTCTTTTGTATCACATATGAGTTGAGTATATAGCAGCACATTTCCCGTTATTATTGCGGGTTTGGTTGTGCTGAGGCTTGATCTTTTGTGATGCCATACATTTTCTCCGACTTCCGTATGACTACACACAAGAGTAAAAAAAATTGTTATTGGGAGTAAAGGCAGGAAGTAGGAGGGTAAGGTCTTTTCAATGATCATACAGGTTATTAGTAGTCAGGTCCTGATCCACCATATGTTTCTTCCGTTCTCTTGATTTTCCTTTTTTTCCATTAGTTTAACTTTGCTTCCTCCACTCACTACTACTGCTACTACTACTACTACTACATTTTTACCGCAGCGTGGTGGAAACCCCGAGAACCTAACGCTTTAACATTTTTCTCCCGGTTTTTGTTTTTTATGCCACGTTGCGAGAATCCTGGAATATAAAAAGTTGATCTGGAGGAAGGAGGAAAAAAAGATGTACAAAGATTGAGAATTGGGACGATTTGAAATGGCATTATTTTTCTCCGTCCAAAGGAGCCTCGGCTGCTGAGGCTGGTGGAGTAGTCTCGCTTCGCATAGTGTTGGTAGGTGTGCAGGAGGAGCTGAGGGTGCCAATGTTATTCCATTTGTTTGCACAAATACTACACGAGACGAGGACAACTGTGCCACTCCACACTCGCCGTATAACCCATTCTCTTAAATATACACCTACTGATATATCCCCCCGTTCAAGTGCTCTCGTTGTTGAATCAGGTTCTCTCAGGGAATGCTTATGTTTTCCTTTCCTTGATTGTTTAGTGGAGAACGACACTCTAGTATGTAGTGGAATGTCATGTTGCCTGGAATGCATAACCCAAATACCTTGAGATTGTGGGAGTGTGAAAATATCCCCTATTTCATATTTCTATTTCACAATCCTGCTCCTTTGTTTCAACAAAGGCCGAGTTAAACCTGCCGTGTTGATCTACGAAAGTACAGAGTGTTTTTTGTACCTTCTCCAACCAGCCATCAATTGGGGAGAGAAACGAGGAATGTACAGAGAAATTCACAGATGCTGCACCCTCGCCTCCCATGTCCCCATCCGGATGTCACGTTATATCAGCCTATCACAGGATACCAGAACTTCCAGGCTTTAACCTTTTCATTCCGTCCGGGTGTGTACATGTATCACCATTCACCACCGTTATGAACATGATTTGATTTGATATCAGAACTGATGGCAGGAAAAACATAGGCCGTCGTCTCCTTCTGCAGGCAGTGCTTTTGTCAATGAATATTGTTTAGCCGGAATGAGTATAAAAAAGGGACCAATGTTCCTTACAGGCCTGCTTGCTCTTCTTGCCAATCCCCTCCTCTCTCGAGGTGTCCTCTTTGTATGGGCGACAGAGGAGGAAAAATTTTTTCCATGCAATTTCCCTGAGAACAAACGGAAACTAAAACTGCTTTACGTGTTCCTGCATTTATATGAACACTCTATTTTTCCACAGCTTAACCCTTTGTTTTGTTTTTACCAGACAGACAGAGCCCAGAACTCAGTCAGCCAACCGCCCTCCTCCAGTCTTTACGTTATGTCCTACGAACACTTTCGAAAGAGCTTTTATAAAGATATATAAGTAATATGCCATGTGCCCTCCAGAATAGAAGCTTTCAAGTTTTGCTAAGCGTCTACCGCATGCCGCACCATAATCACTTGTCGCAAGGTCGTCCCAACCTGCATCTCCAGGTTGGAAGGCTGATGCTATGCTAGCTGAGCCATACAATTCCCATTTCACGTGATGTGATCACACACAACTTTCACCCCTGAATGTTAACTTTATGAATTCACCTGTAGTCGAAGGAGGAAGGGAGGGCAAAAGTCAAGCAAGAGATTCACAAAATGGAAAAAATGACATCTATGTCAAGTTCCACGACAATATGTATTTTCAGCAGTTTATAATAGAGTTGCTGAAGAGGAGTGAGGAGGAAGGAAGCCAGCTAAATTCCAAGTTACCCCGGTAGTTCATCCTCATCATCATCGTCATCATCATCATCATCATCTATGGTACAACTTTGATCTCAACTGGAAAGAAATTTGGAAGGGATGACTGGTTCGTTAGTTTTAACTTTAACTTAAAAAATAGTACTTTTGAGCCGATTCACACTCTTAATAATTCAGCCTCCTCCTTTCGTATTTATACTCGTCGTAACTCATGTAAAATAAAATAATTTGTGTAAATCAAACAATGTAACCGTCCTCACGGTTTTTTTTTTCATTTCTCTCCCGTCGGTAGTTTTCTCATAGTGCCCCAATATCATCTTAACAGGTCAAATGTGACATCACACTTTCTAAAAAAACTGTCAATCGATATAGTTCTTTTGTACTCCCGTTCACATTTTTTTTCTTCTTCTTCTTCATAACTCCTCTCTTTCCGCGTTGCTACTCAACTAGGTCACGCTAAACCCGTTTTTTATATTTCCACTCGGGAATTTTTTAATATTTCAAAGCTGCTCCCGTGACCAGCTTCTCCACATCAAGGTAAAGAGCACGATGCTACTTTTGTTCCGGATGAGAACCACCGAAATGTCCGTTTTTGTGCGTTCTCACACACCACAAGTGTGCCCAAGCCCAACCGCCTCTCTTCTGCCTGCCTGCCCTGTAGAGAAGAAGGAGAGGAGAAAAAGACAAAGTTGAGTTTGCAACGAGCGATGGAAGATAATGCCAAGTGCCAAGTACACACGTATAGCGGGTAAGTCAAGTGGTGCTTTATTCAGTAAGAAATGCAGTAACAAAGGGGGAAAGGGGGAATAGCCGTAATACAATATGTAAGTGAAAGACAGCTTTTTCCTGCTATAAATCATGGAGAAAAGGGGTACGATATGTGGTGTTGCATCACCATCACTTTCCCCAGCAGCAGCAGCGCTGAGCAGGTATATATTTATCACCGCCACAGAGATGAGCACTCCCAGATACATCTCTACTCGCTCCATCTTGATCACAGGCGAAATGTGTGAATTCGTGAATGAAACTACACATTTATTTCCCTAAATTTTCACAAATCACACACAATTCATACAATCAGTAGTGGTTCAGAGATAACAGCTTCGCGAAACAAACCTGCTAACCAGCCACTACTGCATCCCCACAAAAAAAATGTTTCACGTTGATGGGACCGTGTAGATTACGTTTATTAATTCAATTTTAAATGTGTGTATATAATCGCCGAACCCCTGTACAATGATTGTTTTTCAGCTTAAGCCCGGAACTACTTTTTCCCCTTCTTGGCTGTGCGTTATGTTGCCTAACACGTGCAAGATTTNGTTATGTTGCGTAACACGTGCAAGATTTAATGATCATTTTTTTTTCTCCAGGTAGAATTTTTTGTAGTGTCCGACTGAAGGAAAGGCAGGGCAGGAATCTGGTATCCTCATGACTCTGCTGACATCCCTTCCTCCTTTCCCCCCAAAAAATGTGTTTTCTCTCCAGTCGAGTCTCCAGTTTTTTTACCCTTAAATATTAGTGTGTGCGGGTGGTCTCTACACCGCATCCTTGTGGTATTGTGAGTGTCGTAAGAATTCAAGATCAAGTCATGAATCATGGACGGAGAGACAGGGCGGATTCATTCCAAGGAACAAGCAGCTAAAAGTCACCTTTTTTGCTGGGGCCAAGTGCAGTTCAAAATGTATTCATGCATCATCCTACGCACATTTTAGGAAATGCAGACTAACATTATACAACACTCCAGGGTATTGTTGGTAACGTAGCGGGGCGTCTATCTTTAGTACGTTTCTAGGCCTACTCGGTTATAATAATATACATTTTTCTAATAAATTTAGTTGGAGGAGGTCACTCAACTTCCCAGATTAAGTTCAAAGAAAATGAATTGATTTAAGGGTTATCCCTTCATCACAAAATAAAACTTGTAAAATTGTGGCGTTATTCGCGGGAGTGGGATACGCAAAAATTGTCTGAAACTCGACGCTGCTGCTGCTGCTGCTGTAATACTATCCCTGCCGATGGATTGTTTTAGTGAGAAAAGGCTCGCCGAATCAATTTCTCTCGTGGTGTGCACCTTCTAAAAAAAGATGAGGGAGCAACTCTATTCATTTATTTACTTGTTAAACAACATCCATATATCAGCACTGTACTCATACGTTTGCTTGATTGCACTGCATCAACTCCAAAAATCCCTTGAAAGTTTGGATGGTCGTGTACAATCCGAATTAAATTCACGTATTTTCCAAATCGGGCTACCTAGAGTAACATTCAGTCATGGCCCCCGTCATATAATCCAGAGTGGGAGTTTCCCCGCATGCAAACCGTAATTCACAAAAGATGGAAAGGGGATTTGAGTTGTTTGTGAAAATGTTAAGTAAAATTTAATTGATATGTCGAAACTTTTTTTTATAACTTTTTTGACGAGAAAACTTTTCGAATGTGGAGATTTTCACAGATGTCGAATTACACTAAAATCGGCGAGGCCGCATACTGCACCAACATCAGCTTTGATTATAACCCTACTCTATCCTCCTCCTCCCTGAGAAACGTCTTAAGTTTCGAGGGTGAAATGAGCGAGTGGCAAAAGGAAAGGGGAAAAAATTGAGAGAGAGCGAGAGAGAGGCAGAGTGCAAGGTTTGTTATTAGGAGGAAAAGCGGTGTGTCATGATATGACTCGCATGCAGCCAGTTTTCCTCTGGGGAGAAATAGTGGAAACAAGGAAAGAGTTGGAGTTGGATGACGGATGTGAACTCACAAATCCTTCAACATCCCACCCAATTTTACATTATAAATATGGACTGGACTTTGAAAATTTTTGTGCATAGTGTACTAGCAGGAACAGGAAACCACGAGACCATCCCCATTAAAGTTTTAGCGTATCGATTACCCGACGAAAAAAAAATCTTTTCATTAAATTTTAATTGAGAAGCAAGGAGCATTTACTTTTATGGATTTTTTTCTACTTTACATACCTCAATAACGCTACTTGCCATACGGATTTCTGGGGGAAATCAAGTGAATGGGAAAGTGGGACAGTTTTGTATTATCAAGTTATGCGGCTCAATCATCCCCGTCAATTTTTCTAAGGCTAATGGAAAAGTTCATTTCCATTCACCAACTGATAATAAAATACGCATGTTCTCTCGAGCTTTCCACTTTTACAAATTCAACGTGAAATAATTTATGTACCGGTGTAAACAAGGGAGGAAGGTTACAGTAGTTAATCATTTTTTTTCTTCTTTTTTTTGGAAAATGCTCTCCCCTGGAAAGCAAGATCGCATTAGTTGGCTCATAAACAGCGCTTCACGGAGCACGCTCATAAAGACCTAAAAGAAGAATATATACACGAAAAAAACATGATACGTAAGTATATACGAAAAAGTGACGAGCCAAGACGGACATGTCGTTTCGCTGGAATCCAAAAAAGGAAATATGAGGACAAATAGACAACATGTTAGATACACTTTATTTTTTGGAGGAATGCTGGTTTATTGTGTCAAAAATATAAACATTTTTTTTCACCCTAGTTGTGCATCTCCTTGGTCCACGGAATTCTTCTTCTTCTTCTTTTTTTTATAAATGCTACCCTTGTCTGGGCCCCCAGCTCCCGTTTTTGTGATTTAATACCTCTTGTCATACATGCAGATATTCCCATGTTATCTCCACATCTTTAGCCTTTCTTTATGACTTCCGTCATCCAGAGGCTTTTCTCGAAAATTATCCGGATGTAGTGTCTGTGGATAAAGTTGATGTCTTACACGCTTTTCATGTGAGTGAACACGTCGACTGTAAAGCGCGAGGGGAGAACCTTGTTCTACATTCATTTTTCCCAGCCAAAGGTATGACGACTTTCTCCCGACCGACGAATGTATGTATGGATATAAAAAGGCATGGAAAAGTTTGCCGTTTTCACCGCTTTCTCATTTCACTCACTCAGTCAGTGTTTACATCCTTGGCAAGACAAATGCTTGTTGGAAATCCTAAGTGACTGTTCCAATATGAATGAATGAATGTATGTATACGCGCTACATACATGGAAACTGAACTGAACCGCTTAGCGCTTCCACATCAAGTAGTTATTGAGTTGATGGTCAAAAACATAAAGGAAACGTTTATTATTATTCCATGGATATTCTTTTTCTCAGGGATGACAACAGTCACCACTGCATTGTTGTTTCAAAATGGGCTACATAATATACATTTCCAGGATTGACTCTCGGGATGAAAGAGGCGTCCGACACAAACAGGAAATGTGGGATTCGTTGAGATGCATAAATTTTGAGAATTTTTGTTGAAGGGAGTTTTGTTGACACGACGACATGGGACGCAACGTTGAATGCACAGCTTTTTATAGTGTTTACAATGAGCAAGAAAATGTTTTTATATGCCAATTATTGCTTTCCCTATCATTATTATTAGCATTATTACAACAGTGCAAAATTGATAAAGTCCTGCTGATTTACAACGTGTGGCCAATTAAAATAGAGTTGAGTTGTGAATATCACCGGAAGGGTAATATAGAATGAAATTTGTTTCCCCCCCCCCTCCGCCCTCGTTGCTATCTCTCTAGATCACAATTTCTCTCTCCCGAATGAACTTTTGGCAGGGGGGATCGATACTATTGCGATTTGAGGGAAATGTCATTGAATCACTTTCCATTATGGAAGTATGCAATCATGTGTGCACTCAATGAATCGCAAATCCACACCACAACTTTTATTTGTATCTATAAGCCCTCTCTCTCTCTCTAGCTCACTCTTCAGTTCCACGGTGGTACGGTGAAAGGCAGGGAGCGGCGTCAAACGGAGATAAGTAGGTTGCTCCGTTGCGAATTGCATTAAAAGTTAGTCTTTTAGCCTCTCGTGATTTTCAAATATCGTTCAAGATTATTAGGAGGGAAAATGTCAGAGAGAAATGGGAAGAAAGGAGATGAGTTCCTTGAGACCTATTTTCCTTTTCTCTCTGCCATTTACTCTCCTATTCAGAAACGTGTCCCTGTCGACGCTCTTCCTCACTCCCTCTCCCTCCCCCCCTCTCTCTCTCTCTTTGGCTGCTTTTGCTTTCACACAAACAAAATATGAATTGGGTTCACTATTTCCAGCAATCATATTAGGGGTATCACCTATTCCACATGATGCGGATGGCTCTTCCACTTTTACTCCTAAAGAACCGTCGTCGTTGTCGTCGTCGTCGGGATAATATGTTCTCTGGGTATCTGGTTATTGTCATAGTTTTATATATATATTGCTATCCGCCAAGATGGAAGTTGATGATGATTATTTTGAACCAACATAACAAAACCATTCATTGCTTGCATTCAATGTATACGCCGTGGTACTAAACGGGATAATAAACTGGGACTGAATACATTACAAAATGAGTTCCCCTACTACTCGTGTTTCCAGCTCGACTATCCGTCCAAATATAGCATAAGGCATCATTGTGTTCCACTGACTGGGATTGGAAATGTCTCCATATTGCTCAGGAGGAAAAAAACGAGCAGAGTTAATGTGCTGTCGTATAATATAATGTGGTCCGCAGAGAGAGGCTCAAATGAAGTCGGGAGAAAAAACAAGTTGGTGAGTACACATAGTAGTCATCCATGATGTGATGGTCTCCATGTGGTCCACTTTATTTCTAGGTGTTTTGGTTGGTGTTTGCTTAACACGAACATAAAGTATGTATCACTACACTACACACATAGTCAGCTTAGACTTTATCCAGATTTTTCTTCCGCCAATGTACCTTCCTTCATTCATCATTAATACATGCATACGCAGATAAAGAGAGCGACCACCACCGCCAGCATCACCACGAAGAAGAAAAGTCATATATGGGGAGCCACCCTAGCAAAACCTTAATCTTACCACCACCACGAGAGAAAAAAAAATCCTTTTTAAAGCTTTTTTTCTCCCTCTCTCTCTCTCTCTCTCTCTCTCTCTCTCTCTCTCTCTCTAAAGCTCATACAAATCTTTAGAAATATATGTTAACTATTCATGAAGCTAGAGTGACGTAAGTCATACATGATGCAAACTTGGTGTGTGGTTTAAGGAATTGCATTGAAAATGAGAGGGAAAAAGAGGAAGAAGAAATCTTTTCTGGAAGGAAACTTTATGCACTTAACTCATTTACGCCACCACAAAATACAATTTGTTGTCGCTGAAATGAACCACACAAGTGAAATTGACTGAAGCCACTAACACGGCCACAGTGCGTGTGGAGGAAAAACAGGCATTAAATTAAATAAAATTTGTAAAAATGCCACTGCTGCTTTTTGTGCAACACTCCTTCCTATCTTTTTTCGTTACTTATCTCCACCTTCACTGTCTTCCGGGTATTTTCCTACATAAAAGGTAATATGATGGTGGTGGTGGCGGGGATGTGGTGGTGGTGGTGCATTGAATGGAGCATCCACCACCGCAAAAAAAAGTGTCATCCACGCGGAGCATAAGTATGTGAACATGAACATCAAGTCTAATAGTGGAGTCAATGGAGAAAGTTAGTTTTGCCACATTATGAATTTTATACGTTTACGGGTATATTTTTTACCCCTCCCATGTGCCCCACACACAACATCCCTTGTTAATATATAGAGAACCGCCGCCGTTGGCCCACCTTATAAGACGCTCTCTGGTTTAGGAGAAAAGGGAGGAGAGAAAAAAGGGAAATTATGTAATACTAACTCCGGAGCAAATAAATTATCCACCAAAGAACACCGCTCAGTGTATATTCTATGTATTCATGAAATGCAAATGGAACAAACTTTTTTCCTCAATGTTCCTTCCCCTTCAGCCCTTTTTCTTAATGCTTTTCTTTTAAGCAACTTAAAGAGCCACTCGCACGCTCAACTCCGCAGTCCGCAGACTAAACTACTGCGGCTCTGCTGGTGTGTATACAAAGGGATTAAATGTGCGGAATTTTCACATTTGTTAGCCTATCTGTAAAGTTGTGTGGTTGGTGTTGGGCCATCAACGTGTTTTTTCCGAGACATCATGGTTTACCAGTTGGCTTTTTACGTGCCACGGAAGGACGGAAGTTCCCGTTTTCCTAGGTAATTAGCCCTGAAGGAAGGAGCTATAATGTGGGATGAAAAGACTCTGAAAGGATTTTTCCTTTTTTTTGATGCTCCTGACCCCTACCCTACCCTCCCCTTATCATCATGTCATCTCTTAATCACCATCCCCACCACCACCACCACCACCGGGAAAGATCCCTTCCAGATAAACTGATTATCCCCAGGATTTCCGACAAACTTAATTTCTCACACTTTACAACCGATTAAACTCGAGATAAAATCGGATTTCAAGTGAAAAACTCGCTAAAACTTGATTACTCCTAATAGAACACAAGATAACCAGTCCGAGTCCATTCCCCAAGTGTTTTCACTAATTTTCACTCATCATCATCCCCATTTTCCCCTCTAAGCCACTTGCAGCAACTTGGAGGCTTTGAAGAAAGTGGAGGGGTATATACACCCCCCGAAAAAAATATCAATTACGGTGAAATACTGCCTTGCTCACACGGATAAACGGGCTGAGGAAAGTTTTTTTCTCTTCCTGATATAAAAAAAGAAGCTAGAGCTGGACTAGCGGTTTTTCCAGACTCGGTGTCGTCTTTCGTCGTCGTCGTCGTCGCCGCCGTCTTCCCATTCTAAAAGATTTCTCTTTCGAGGAGAGCCCATATTGGTTTAAGTTGTCTCGTGAGGATAAAAAATAATTGATTAGTAGCGGTGCAATCCGTCATGGTGGCAAATGTATTGATTTTTATTTTGACAGAGTTGGTGATTGCACCACTTGCAATGAGTTTTGAACGGTTACCCACGGACCAACTTATCATCCCTCCTCGTCCCTCATACAGATGACCGTAACGACGGCGAGGAGGGAAACGAAGGCCTGGAAAACGGGGTATACTACACACACGGCTTCATTCAGCCTTCGTGATTCTCCATGTTTTGTTGGTAACATTTCTCGCCGTGTATGTGTGTGGATTGTGTGCGCCACTGTAAATTTTTCCAGGAAGGCTGTGAGTTAGCTTCTCAGTGGCTTTATTGTCGTCACCTTTTATTAATCTCCAGTCGGGGTTGCGCCAGAAAGGAAGAAATATGATGGAGATAAATCCATTTCAAATGATTCCTCTACTCTCCAGTTCCAGTCGAAAATTCTTCCAATAAATATTTATATACTTTTTCTGGAAATTTTTCTTCTTCTTCTGAACATTGTGCCCTTCCCTCCCATATTCCAACTTCCTGTACACCATGGGAACAATGATTTTCTAGAGTCAGAATTGAATTTGATGAAAAAAGGTGAGTGAGTATGTATGTGTATACATAGGTAGTACAACAAGTGAGTCTCTTTTTTTGACGTTCCTTGAAACATGTGCTACTCTTTTCATCTGAATCTGAATCACATCTGACTGAAAGGTGTACAAAAGAAAGAATCAGATTCGCTTTTGTAAAATTCGTACTTGATAAAATTAACCTGATTTGCTATTCATTTATCGAACCAAAAAACTCCAAGCGAGTCTACGGATAAAGGGAATGAATGAATGAATGAGGCAATTGAAAATGGCAATTTTGAGTTTTTTACGCACAAATAGTCGCTTCATTTTTATAATACCTAACCTAGTAAAGCCTTTTTTCCCTTCCATATAAGGGTCCTCCTAGTAGTTGATGAGACGGCGTACACTTCCGGAAACTTTATGAGTGCGTTGTAGCAGGTAATTTCATCTTGATGCGTCTCCTCATAGCACAGATAATGTGGATATATATATATATATGTATATCCTTTTGTGAGGAGATACAATAAAGGGAGAGCCCTTGAGCACAATCATGACATGATGCTTGGAAACATTTCATACCACTGTTTCCCACATGCACATTATTGCACATCTTTTTCCCCCTCCATATATAAGTAGGTAGCTGTGGTAGCAGTAGTAGAATTCCTCAACGCGAAATGTTTTTCCTCTTCTGGTCCTCCGCACCGACCGACGACCGTGGTATTTGGAAGGGAGAATGTTTTCGTGTTTACGATAGAATGCAGTATTATGCAATAGTGTAACACTTATCGTTAGCTAAAAAGCGTATAAAATGTGACTCCTTGACTGGAAATACACATAAACAGAAGAAGAGGAGCAGGGGAGGGAGGGCAGGGTAAACCAAAAAAGGAACATATTATATCAGGCGTAGATTTCCAACGGTTTCGCTTGCCATTGAAATCTGGGAAAAGGAAAAACTGCAATATACTAAAAATCCTATTTGGTCTACCATTTCCCATAAAAAAAATCTTCCGTTTTTATTTGTAGCCTTTTTGTAGCCACATTCTAAACTATAAAATAATATAAAGTGCAGTGCAGACATGGATTTTCCATGATGTAGCCCAACCCTTGGAACAAGAGAGCTCTTATATTTCCCGTGGACTGTGTCTTCTTCCTCCTCCGTGGCAGTTTATACCATGCATATTCATGAGCCCATGTATCGTAAGAGTAATAATCGTAATTGCTGAGACTGACAATTAAACATGAAATAATGAAATTGCGTAATTGCCTGATGATAGCTGGAGACGAGTTTTGGTTGAGTTATGCTGTGCTGAGAGAGTGCTTATATTGCAATCATAAGTTGCTGTGTGGACTAGTAGTCCGCTACTACTCGCTCCCTTTTTCGGGTTTTCTCTACACCCGAAAAAAAATAAAATATCAACTCAATCGGCTTCCCCCCACTCGCGACACACACACACTCTCTCTCTCCCCATATATCAGAGGAAATGATACATACTAGGAGAGAGAATACACACGAAAAAAATGATACATTTTAGAGTGGAAGTGATAAACTTTGGTGGTGGTGATGATGGTGGTATGGAAAAACATTGGGAATTATTGTTGGGGTATTTAATGATCACACGATGAAAACTAGAATGATATCATGCGAATTATTACTCTGGTTACAAACGACGCACCCATACCGACAATATAACTACACTGGGATATTGTCAGTGAAAGAGGTGCACTTTGGCTACCCACGTGGCGGCAGTTGAGGGGAAATAACAGATTGAAGCTAGGTTATTCGTTTTTTTTGTTAGTTGTTAGGGTGCTCCCAACAAGTTCCGAATCTGTCTCCACTAGTTGTAATATCTCTACACGGGTCGGGATATGACAGTCAAAAGTATTTAGTTCGTGGAATATACTAATGTAATTCTGTAAATGTGTCCCCCTCACAATTTTCCCCCACGTACTTGAGCCACTGCCACACACACATTCGAATAACTCGAGTCGAGCAAGGGGATGTTTTGGAATAAACATTAGAAAAGAATAGGGAAAACAAGGTTTTTTCCCTACCTCCGAGTCATTTGGTAACCACAAAATTGTGAGTTAATTTGAGACGAAATATAAGAGTTAAATGGTGAAAACAAAATTTTCCACGTTGAGAAAAAAAACTGTATGGTGTACAATATGCATGACGTCGATTCCTTCCAGTTGGGTAACAAAAAAAATACAAAACAAGGAGGAAAAAAAAGTTTATCAATGCATTCGGAAAATTGTTGCCGGTAACTTATTCATGATGGAATGGAAGCCTCACTCGGCTCAAATTATTTGCCTATGACGAAAACAAAGGGAAATTGTCAGATTGGTTTATTGGCATTTTACTCCATTGCTGAAACACTTGTCGTTCTTGTTTATTATGCACAAAGTGGTTTGATGTGTGCCATCTGGGATCATGGGGGAATTTTGCCTGATTCCTTTTGTATCTGGTATCTCATTCATCCTCCCTCCTTTTTCCCGTACACTTTTGGAGAAAGCCACTCCAAGTAAACCAAGGACTCATTGAGAACAGCTTGCTGAAAAGAATTTTTGGTTGCAGTGTGCGAGAAGCCGTTGCAACTTTTGGAAAATTCGGGGCGGCTAAAGCAGGTTCCATTTTCTCTCGAAAAGTCAGAGAGGACGCGCCGGGGTTTTATGGTTTTTGTGCGTGGCAGTCAATGTCACCCTATCTCCATGTAAATGGCTACTGTCAACAGGCCAAAAAGCCAAAAATTTTCCCTCAAGAAAATGAAAAGAAATCGGGAGGACAATGCGAAACAGAAGCTTTTTTGTCTCTGCTTCTTCCCTTGTTGCTCTCTCCGCGTCTCTTGTTGCCAAAACGGGTTCTCGGTCCCCTACCAAAAATGCAATTGTCCAGCATTCAAAGTGAAGTTACCCAAATTACTGTGAATACAAAAGCAAAATAATAAAAATTGTCACTCCGTTTTTTTCCTCATTGGAATTCCAACATGGTTGGCCAAGTAGCGGCAAGACGCAGCAAGTTGAAATGCACAAACGACTCCAATTTTTTATCCTTTAAAAGCTTTATTACCACCCCACGTGTCACAAAGTCCACAATGTGCATTTTTAAAAGAATATAATTTGCAGTAAATTAATCAAAATTGTCAGCACTCAAAAGATGGAAGTGTCACTCTGTATTACTGTCATAATCCCAAACTTTGAGTTGAATGTCAACCGCCGTCGCCGCCGCCGCCTCTACTGATTGATACGAATATTTGTCGACGCTAGGTCGGCGACCACCTAGAAAAAAAGCAAGAAATGAGTTGGTCTCTCTAATGCCTAAAGTTCACTTTCTTCACTTCTAAAACAACAGATATTAATTCAACACGAGAAGCGAGCCATTCTGATGGAAACTTTTTTCTTTAAATATTGTTATAGCCCTTGAAGTTGTTGCAGAGCTGGCAAAAAAATAAAATTTTCGTCCTATGAACCCAGTTGAATAAAGTAGTAATGAATGGAGTAAAAAACCTATTTTTCCGTCTCTCCCCGTCCATCCCCATTATCCGGAAAAAAATAAGATACATATTTCTGTACATTTCCCTATAATATTGGACAAGTGAGTGTAATAACTAAAAAGGAGAGTAAATGATAGCGCAAAAAAAGAGAGAAAGGGAGAGAGGGAGAGGGAGAAAGGGAGTGAAGAAGAGTGATATTATTATTGGGGCGTGTATACTGCATAATCCTTGAAAAGTGTCTGAGAATGGAGGCATTTCGTACGTGCATACTGCCCCCAAGACGATACTTTACATTTCAACGCGGAAGACTTTCCTCTATCAGAGGTTTTCTTCCCATTTTTTCAGTCATCTTCAGATTTTCCGAAGAGAAATGCGTTTTTCTTTAACTTGAACTACGACTAGTGTAATTTCTTCTCGGGAGGAAAACAAGAGTGGATATGGCGAAATTCAACTTTTTTTTTCGTCCAGTCAGCAGCTAAAGTGCACCAAAAGAATGTGTACATTTCCTCCTGATAAACAGACGTACAAAAAAATCTCGGGTTGGGGGTATACAACCCGGAATATATTACAAAGGAGACACATACATTACAAAAGATTGTTACGGTGGATACTGGAGGGAAAAGCTGTTTTAGCCTGAAAACAAGAGGAGTTTCCTCTCTCTCTCTCTCTCTCTCTATATATATATATATAAGTATAAACGTATTTTTGTCTCTGGAAATTGGTGGAGGGAGCGTGTAGAGTGCCATCTCAAGCAACCATGCAAACACACTGTCCCAAATGGCGAAAAAGGGCAGAAAAAAACAAAAGCATGGCGTGTCCGTAGTAGAAAGGAAGAAGAAGACGACGACGATTACATTCCATTGCCAAAAAAAAGTCACACGATTCCATTCTACAATTTTTCTACTTTTCACGACGAAACTTTTCAGCTTTGACCTCTTATAGCCCATTAAATGCAAAGAATTGTCAAAATACATATGGACGTGGGAAAACATATTGCAGGGAAGGAATTGAAGGGAAAAAGTAGGATGAGGAAGAAGAAGAAGAAGATGCGAAGTCTACGTGAGATTTCTTTTTTTCTTTCAGAGGGGAAAAAGTGTGGAGCGGGCGGAGGTTATACACACACCAAGTTGAGATATTTAGAGAAAGGACAACTGCTTGCTTCCCCTATTTTTACCTCTTCCGCTTTTTGTATCATTATATAATTTTAAGAGAACGGCAAAGTGAAATAAGGGGACGTTTCCAAGCTTAAATCCCAGTTTCCCAGGATGGTCGCAATGGCCCCGGACCTGGTGGCCATATTTGTAAATTGAATGAGACCATAAAAGAGATAAAGGGTGAGATTGGAAAAAGGATTGGCAAACTTGTTCGCTCGCATTTAGCTTTTCACTCTTTTTTTCACAAACTTGAACACGGGGCTCGTTCTCTGCCCATTCGATGTATTTATTTAGGACAGAGGAGGAAAAAGTGGCGAGGGTATACACAACCTTTTTTACTGATATATATACACGTGTTTTTTTTGGAAAGTTATATGGAATGTGGTGGTGGTCGTGTGTGGAGGTTCGAAAAGAGAATGTTTTTGTAGGGGAGAGAGAGAATGTGTTCCACGGTTCAAAAAAAAATGTGAAGTTTATGTACGTACACGGTGATGGGATGGTACAGAGAGAGAGAGAGAGGATGGTGCAAAAAAAGAGAGAGCACATGTTGCTTTTGCTATATATTTTTCTTTGGCGAGGAAACAAATGGTTGGGAAAAGAGTCAACTATTGGCTCAAACTCTGGGTGTATACAAGGGTGGAGATAATAAACAAAAGTGAATTTGTAGACGACAAGCAAGCCATCATTCTTGTCAAGTGTCAACTAGACCCAAGAATTTATGACAGGCTTTTATAGGTCTTGTACAATTATTACATTTTGGAGTGGAGCTGGTGGAGCTGGTGGTGGTGGTGTTGGGTGGTGTGGGGATGAGGGGAAATAGGAGTTTCCTGATTGCTGGCACATATTCCAATCCTATTCCTTGTTCCTTCTGATTTTGTTGTGTAAAAAAACCGGTTTTGCGTGTAGCATTCTCCTTCCAGGAATCAATTTGGGGAGATGGCTGGCTGGCGTGTTGATCCTGTGATCCAGAGTGGAGCGGGATCGACCAGTTTTTCAGGATTAGACTAACATTTAGCCGGAGAAGTGCGGAAGGAAATGGAGCCCATAGACAAGTCTATATATTTCTCACAAAGTTTAATGCGATAAGTTAAGGGCACAGCTGTTGGCTTCGAATCCCACCGTCCTGGCTCATCAACTTCCCCTCATTGCCAAATAATTGGGGGAAGGGAAAGTCGTGTTGAAAAAGTTGAGAGGTGCTTCGAACTCATATTTTAATGATGTTGTGTGTGTAGCCTTTTCCAGGAGCCAGCGGTTATCCACTTCGCAGTACTAAAAAAGAAATCCAAGTGGGGGAAAAATTCATAGGGGTCAGACCCAACAACTAACTCTCTTATTGTTTTACTTTTTCCTCTTTTCAATCTCTCTCTCTCTCTCTCGCGAAACAACAAGTCTAGCTCAAGTTGGGACTTTGCTGCGCTCCTCCTGAAAATGAGTAGTTTACTGTTTACCCACTTTCCCGTGAAAGGTTGATTAGCTACACTGTTTTTCCTCCCAGGTTTTGATTAAACCTGGATGTTTGGACGTGGGAGTGGGTCCCAAGCTCGGGATAATTTTCTCTAGAGACTCGTCACATGAGAAATCCCTGGTAATCCTGGATTCAGCTCGGCAAGCAAGAGCTACATGCTACAACAAAGCATATCGTCTATAGTAAAAATATTCAGGACTAGTTACCAGTTCATTTATGCAAAACCCTCTCTGGTGATAGCCCTACTTTGAATATTTCAGAGGCTGGATTTCTGTGGTAACACTTACCTGTCTTCTTAAGTAGAAAATGTGAAATGTGTGGTGATGGTGGTGGCGGTTGAGGTTGGACTAGGCACACAAAAAAAATCGCATTTTGAGCATTACTATTTTACCACCGCAATTAGGTGTCCCAAGCCCAAATAAGCTTTTTTTAGTGGTGGGCACGTCTAAATAATTCATTTTTGTAATCTTTCAAGAAGACTTGTTCTTCTTGACTCATGATGTTGGTCCCGTCCCGAACTGCTCACACCTTGAGGGATGCCGGCGACTACCACATAAATATCCACCCACTGACAAAGAAGGTAACTTCAGCGGTAAAGCTGTTGTGTAACCCTCCATGGGCAGGAGTCATTATTTAAAATAATGTACACTCTTTATTGGTAAGCCAAAAGGTGATAAAATTGTTTTGATGTATTTTAATGAATTTCTAAGCTCAATTTTATTGCGCGTAACAAATTCAACTCAAATAATTTGAGCCAGTAGTGTCCTACTGCGCTGCGGGTGTTGGTAATTACGTATGTTGAGGGAAGAAATGGCCGTGCAACAATAAGAGACGTTCCACAATAATAAAGCCTAAAAACTTCCTGTGCCATCCCCCTTATTCCCCTATCCCCTCTACCCCAAAGAAACAAAACCAACTTCCTGTCAAACAAAAATCTCTTAAAACGGAACTGCTGCCCCCCATTCCGCAAATCTTCTTATTCTTCTTCTTGTTCTTCCCTGTCTCAATTTCCAGTTATTTTTTTTTCTTCAAGGTAAATACACACATCTTCCGCCAGTTTATTTCCCTCGGAACGAAAAAAAAAATAACTGTCCGCATCCAGACGTCAATTTAAGGTATTGATATATAACATCTCCTCTCGGAATGAATGGACAAAAAAAACTGCTCTGGAAACCAACATGATTTGATTCCCCTCAGCAGCAGCTTCCCCTCCTCACAGAGGCCCGTTTTGTCTATATCAACTCTGCTCTGGCTCTGCTCCCATGCAAAATGAAGGGTTGCTCTGCTGCTCGATGATGCTCCCTTAGAAAAAAATGCAGCACTGTCTGTTTAGTAAGAGCATCTTTCACATTTTGTACTACTACTCACGGCGTTTGTATACTTTGGCGATGATATACATCTGGGTGATGGTGGCAATATGGTGGTGGTGGTACTAGTGGTGGGCTTATGACGCCCACAAAATGCGGGATGTATTTACTCCATAGGGCTTTCATTGAGGCGGAAAGTGGATCCCATCATGCTTTGTTTGTTTCATTACTTTACTTGAAGTTTATGTTTTCTCTCTTTTTCTCTTTCCCTGCCCTTGGCTCTCCCATTTTCCCTCTGTGTACGTTGTTCCCCTCTTATGAACTCATCGAACAAGTTTCGAAAACCACAGATTCGCCCCTATTTCATTCAAAGCGGAAACGGGGTATTGCTATATCTCCAAAAAAAATAAAACAAAATATCCCTTCTCCAACATAAATGCTGCTGCTGCTGAATAACGTGATCACATGCCCACTAAATGTGTGTATGTATACCTTGTTTAGACCTTGGATGTTTTTAGTTTCATCCGAATAACTCCACTTACAAGACACACTAGCCGGTTGGATGGAGCTGAGCGTTTGATTCAACACCTAAATAATAATAATAATATGCATCTATCATAATAATCATCCGCGTTAACTTGCTTTGACAACCACCGCTAAATATTACAACCATGTCCTGTTCGTTTCCCTAAAAATCCCCGTCAACTTTAGGATTCTCCGTAAAGAAATCACTATATCCCATCGTCCAAATATGGATTGTGAGTTGTGACGACGACCGGCAGTCGGCTAGTGCGGTTTGTCCCAGCACACTGTATAAAAATGTAGCAATGATATTGGTGTATAATGGACGTGAATGTGTGCTCAATGAAGAGTCATGATCTTGAGCATTATCAACAACATCATCATTCCAATGATTTTCTTTTGTTTGCCTCGTGTCTTCAAACTTCCGCTTGCACAATACACATTCAAATATACATCATCCCTCCTCCGCTCTCTCTCTCTCTCTCTCTCTCTCTCTCTCTCCACCAATATTCAATACACATTCCCGTAATTTCTACTTCTTTGACCATAAACTCAAACTCCAATATATTATTCCTACTGCAAACATTCACTCCAAGCGGGGGCTTCCTTCGTAACGGATATGAGTGATGAAATGATCATCCTGTGATGCTGGATGGATGGATGGATGGATGGAGAAAAACCAGGGTGAATTTCATACCCGATAAAATACACGCCACTTCTTCTTTTTTTTCTCCCCTTAATACACATCCTCCATTTCGTTTCTCCCTTGTAAAATTTGTATTCCTTAAATTCAATAAACTTTCAATTTCCTCTTTTTTCTTTTTCCGGGAACAGAGGAAAAAGGGCTTTTTGTTGGCCCTGCCTAACTAAACTTGAGCATACAATCATTCTACCCTCGTCTACAATTATTATCGTCATGTAGCTCATCATAAATATTTGGATAATAATCATATCTTCTCATATATATGATGGCTATATATATACGTAATACTTTTTTTCGAATCTTCAACTCTACATCTGTACAACTGTTTTTTTTCCTTCATCTTTTTCCCCATTCAAACCGGATTCTTTAAAAAAAAATAAGGGCTTGCTTGATTAGTTCTCAAAATAAACGTGGGCCAACAAGAGGGATTGTAGGAGATGCACTATATTTAATAATACACTTAAAAAGCAGTTTTTTTTCGCAAGGTACCCGTATACTCCTAGATTTCAATAAATCCTTCCATTTCATCCTCCATGTGAAAATCCAACAAACAAACCCCAAAAAAGAGGCTTCAAAGTACCCCACACGAATGCATGCATAGTCCTTCCTGCTGGGGAAAGCATTTACAAGGAATTATGTATATTGTCTATCCTGTAAATTCGGAACAAGCTTGAGGAGAAAAAAAAATATAAAAAAAACTATTTCGCAAAGGGAAAATCATCCTCTGGATTGGAAGCCTATTTAAAAAATTATGATGACAACAAATGTACAGCTTATGGTTATACCTTGGTAATAATACAGGTATGCAACCAACCTCTAGTTAGCCTTTTTGCTACAACAGGAGAATCAGCCATTATCCCACTAAACATGATATCTTCCTCTATATTCCGCCGTTCTTCCCCATCTTGTTTTCGGTGTGTAGCAAGAGGAGCAGTTAGGCAATGTCCAATGACGTTATTGGAAGGGAGAGTGACTTAGTAAAACTGCAAATGACTGACTAGTTTAACTCCATAATAAGTGTGTGTAAGCAAGCCCGCTGAACGTGTTGTATTTTTCCAGAGAGAGAGAGAGAGAGCCAACGATAATCTCGACTGGCTGTTAGAGGTACCCCCCGAAAAAAGTGGCTTTTGAGAGAGAGAGAGAGAGAGAGAGAGAGAGTTTGCAATATCCGAACTAATGTTGGTTCCTTGCTCATAAACTTTAATAGGATACTTTCCACTGCAAAATGAGTATTTCCGGCGGAGAATGAATAAACAGAGTTTGCAGAGCAGTGTGAGCTAGTCGTAGATTATTGTCTGTGTGTTTTCTGGATCCAACACACTCTCGGAGATATTCATTGGATTGCTTTCTATCTTATGTACATTATGTGTTAATATAGTCAAGTCGTTATATTTTCTAATGGAGAGAGTAAATAAAGGGAAAAGATGGTACTGCGGTGGGCTGCTGGCTACCTCACAGCCTCCCTCACTGCCTGCCTGCCTGCCTCACCCGCTTAAACTACTTCTTTTTTTTCTCTCCAATGGTCCAAGATCAAGAAAACAAAATTGTGAGCAGGAAAAGGGTATAAAATTATCTTGAGAATCCTCTATATAGGAAGTAAGTAAAAGTACCCTTAGCACACACCACTGTTTTTCCTCCTTCTTGGAGGAAACCAAGTAAAACTCAGATTAATACCACTGATTGATACATAAGTTTCACGTGTCTAGGAAAAAAAGGGGAAATACTTGTGTATATTGTGTGCGATTTTGCGTCTATGTGCTCCAGAGAGGAAACCTTATGTACTCTCTAAATATGTTGTGTATCCCACTCATTCTCATCCTCATCGCCTATGCTCATAGTCAAAACTACCCTTTTGTGGTGGCTCTTGACAGCCCGCATCAACTACCCCGAAAACCATTTTTTCCTCTCTCTCTCTCTCTCCTGCTCTCTCAGATACACTTTTGCGTTCTCGGTATGGTTTCATCTGCAAATATTTGATTACACCGTTTTCACATGCATATATACCCATGGTAGAACAGAGGAGGAGAGTGTGCGAGGCGAGGTGGAGAGCTATACCAGGTCTTCTTCATTGTGCATTAACTTTTGTTTGCTGCAGTTCAACCAATAATCTTTTATAACTTGGAGGATATCCAGGGGTATGTATCCAGACCACCACCACCACCGCCACCAACTTTTTCTCTTCCTTTTTTTTCTCCCTCCATTCATCAATGGAACATGACGGAAATCTTAAATAGGAGTGGAATAAGGAAACAGGAAAAAAAATCTCTCTCATTTTATATCCATACTTATATCCATCCATCCAGGTTCTCTCTGTGTCCGTTTTTCTTTAAAAACAATAATACATATACACTGGGAGATAAACAGCGGAGTAGTAGTAGCTATAGGACGAAACAAAATAACCAATCAGGATCGGTCTATGTCAACGACCGACTCTTTAAGTGGTTTGTTTGTTACATAAAATTAGGGCTCCTGCCGCTGCCTACACACTACTCCATATAACCCTCCAACGAAGCTATATTTTTCACTCCAGAAAACAAAATACTACATGGTTTGTCCTTTCATCGGAGGACATGCACATCCAGCCAGCCAGGGTGAAAGTACACAGTTCTGGTGGGCCACGATAAAATTTCAGTTAGTTTGATACTGTTAGTTTTTCCAGCCAGCTCAGCAATAATGATACAGTGCGGCATATTTTTTTTTTTTGCGATAGTAGTTCCTCCTCCATTTCACATTCACAAGGAGGATCGTTAGCTAAAATACAAAGGATAATAATACTTCCTCTTGATCAGCACAAGTTGAGTCAGGTGCTGTCTCTTTCACATAGATTTAATATGGAGTACATTTTTTCCTCCCTCCCTCCCTCTCTCTCTCTCTTCAGAGACCACCATATCTTTGGGGAGGAGTAGGAGTATGTGTTGGTGAATCTGGAAATCCTTAAACAACAAAGGAAATGATACCTTCTCCATTAAATGTCTCATTTCCCCTGTGATTCCTTGATCCTTCCCTTTCTCTGCATATAACTCTGTAGCCCTACCTACCTACCACCGTTCGCTTTTTTTGTTTTCGGAACAATATCTCTCTGTGAGTTATATAATATCATGTTAGGCGTTTTTTTTTTTGGAATAGCCAAGTCCGTCAGGTCATCATCATCATTGCCTTTGTGTATACACAAGAAGACCACTTTTCGCCAGGAGGATACGCGTTTGCAAAACTCTTCCACTTTCTTATCCTCCCCTGGCCTCATTTTTTCCCTATTTTGACCGAGCTCCTCTTCTTCCCAACGTGGAGAAAAAGGATTTCTATTGTGTCCTCCTCTTCCCCGTCTTATCTGCAACATTGAAAAACTCCATGCTGACATTATTATATTTGCAAAGATAGCGGAATAATGTGGGTTAGTGAGAGGGGAACAAAAAAAATGAGGAGAAAAAACTTCTGACATTTTCTTTTTCCATTTTTTTCTTCGTTGTCACGAGTCCTTCCTGTTTGCCGATCTGTGAATGCAGATGAGACACTTCGACAAAGCACTTTTGAGGACAACCTTTCCCACTCTGGGTTCCCTTGTAAGCCTCCTTCCCATTCTTTGCTATTGTGTTTGGGATGAAGGAGGCGAGTGCATTGACACAAAAGGTGAGAGTGATGTGGGATATAAAGAAATAAAATTACCCTTGCCAGACTTGGTCGTCGTCGTCCTCGTCGTCCTCCTCCTCCTCCTCCACGTCTCAGTGCAAATATCATTACTTGGAAAATCCCCGTTTATCTTCCCGTTCTCCCAATTACATAAAGTGATCTTGGCCAAACTGCATTATTGTCAGTGTTGACACAAGCTCCCCGTTTACTCATCATACCTTCCCATTCACCTCTCACCAATGAAGGAATTTAGGTGTAAAATTACATTAGCCAGAGAGAAGTGACCAGGAATTAGCCAACAAAAAATGTAATTTGACTGCTCGATACTCCTGCCTTTCCGAAAGGACTCGTTCAGTTTCTCAAGTCGCGGCGGTGGCGGTGGTGGGTGATGTCGATGTGTGATATCCATCCAACGAGCTACAAATCGGAGAGACAATCCTAGCAAATTTTTTTGTTTGTTTGTATACGAGAGCCCTTTAATTTGGCCACTTTGCATCTAAAGGTATTTGCTGAGGCAGTGGCAGCGGGTTGCTTTTTTCTTCGGTGGTGGTGAAATTGCACTGTTAAAGCTGAACGCTATGGAATGACGACGGTGGCAAGTGGCAAGCAGGTTTGCACATAGGAGCCAACCAAGCTTTTTGGAATCGGCATTCGGTAAGTAGGCTATTCTCCTCCAGCACGAAAGCACGACAATGATGCTATCTCAGTAAGCTTAGCTGGCTGGAGTTTTTTGGAGTGAGAAACCTATATGGCCTGCTGCGAGTAGGGAGCATAGTAGCGGTGGTGGTAGTAGTGGTGGTGGTAGCAGCAGAACACGTTCGGGAAGAAAATCCACTTGTTCTCCTTTCCTTCAGTTCAGTTGCTTCTCGGACGGGGAAAAAGGGCGAGAGGATTTCCAAGTCTCACATTTTTACAACACATTTTTTCCTTCTCTCTCTGTAAGCACACAACCCGACCAGCTCTCCTTAGTCCCCTCAAACCGTTCACATTTTTTAGGGGGCTGGAAAAAAACAGAGGAGGAGAGTCGGCCACTTGTTTACCACTCAAAAAATTATTACTCAACATTTTATTCCTAAAGTAGTAATAAACAGAAAAAAGGGGAAAAAAGTAATAAGCCAGAAGAGTTAAAGTGAGCAGGGAAAAAAAGTTTGGAGGAGAAAAGTGGTGAGAGGGAGAGGAGGAGGAGGAGGAGAAGGAGGAAAGGAGTGGAGTCAAAAGCTTGTTTTTATACCCTCCAGCGAGTTATAAATATCGGCTGTTGCCACACATTCACACACTCTCATTACTTTCACCACCATCACACCGGCGGAAGAGAAAAGCTGAACTACTTTGTTCGAAATATATATAGAGAGAAGAAAAAAAACTACAATACAGGTTAGGGAAACGAAACGAAACGGTGCTCCGTCTTCCCAACGACTTACCTTACTGCCCCAAATATTAGTTTTTCTCACAAAGGTTTAAGCTAAGCTAGAGAGAGAGAGAGAGAGAGAGAGAGAAAGCGAGTGTTTGTCGTCGTGATGGAAGACGTCCGACAAAGGAACGGGCAGGTTTTTTGAAATTATTATTATTTCTCTCTGACTTATTACCAACGGGCTAGCCGAAGAACGTTCCCTTTCATCTTGAGAAATTCCTGTGGAAAAAACCAATAACTTGTATTGAAACTCATATTTTTGGTTGGTGAAATATTTGGCTGGAGAAATAATCAAGAAGGAGGCTATTGTTTAAACTGAGGAGGATTTTTTTTCTTAAAAAAAAGTGGATTTAGTGATTGAGTCCGGAGTTCCCAGTGAGGTTCCAGCAGCCGCTGAAGAATGTACACCGTTTTCGGGTCCGAATAGCAATCAAGAAAATTTAAACCTTGATGACGTCCATCACTATTTTTTCTTTAAATTCAAGGCTTTGTCGGCCACTGAGGGAATATTACGTCATAGTTGCATCCTTTTTACCTGGCCACAAAAGCGTCGAAAAGTTGTATTGACTCACAACAGTCACAGAGTGCGGTGATGGACAGAGCGTAGATTTGTTAGAGAGCTTTGCAACGGGGGAAGAAAGCCAGGTTTTTGGGAGAAAAGGGGGCCAGTCGAGAAGACCAGGAGAAGGAGCAGGAGGAGCAGGTATACATAATCAGAACAGCCAACAAAAAAGTCGACTCGTGGTGGTTGTATTTTCTGTGGTATTTCTTTTGGAGAGCTGAGGACCGCATTGCAACCCCACTACTCCCTTCCCGCACCGCACATTGACATGACATTTGAGACTTTGATCTTGACTATCTCCTCGTGCCATCTTCTTGCCTCAATCTTGTGATGTGTTGTGGGCAAAGTGTATCATCATCACTCCGACCCAAGGAACACATGTTTTCCAACGTGTAAAGTTGACGTTTCCCTTTTCCATCTTCTTCATCTTAAAAAAAAGTAAGTTTAAGCATAACTTTTTCTCAAAAAAATCACCCTACTCACTCACCCTCGTTTCTGACACTGCATATTATACTTTCACTATAGCATCATCATTATGATTACTGTCGCGATCTCACATCATTATTGCCCGGATTATTACCGCGACATGTGTCGCCATGGAAAAAGTTAAGGGATGGGTAGTATACACTTCACCAACATCTGTCACTTTCTCGACGCGAGTACAAGAGAGAAGCCCTTTTTCCCTACACAAACTTTCAACTTTATACTTGATTCTCCTAATGGAGTCTAGGTAGTTATTTTTCCCCAAAGAAACGGATTTTTGTTGCAAAAATTTCATTCAAAATCTATCGATTTTGTATAAAAATCATCTTTTTTTTGCTTTCCCCTGGAAGGGTAGTGAGTAGTCTACATCCAGAAGAAGAAGAAGAGATTCTTAAACTAGACTTTCCTTTCGCAAATGACATACTACATATATGTCAAAACATGAGTAAATAGACTTATTCCTCTTGTAATTTGCATTCCGCCCATGATCAAATAAATATAGGTACATCCATATTCATGTACTTTTTTTTATTCCGTGGATACACCTACACAAACCAGATTATGGAGACACACATCCTCCTATTTCCAACAACAACAAGAACTTATTCCCTCACTACTAGAGCATCATCATAATAATAATAATAATGGGAACAAGTTCCTCCAACTTGCCCAACTGATTTATCGTAGAGATGCAGAAGACACATATCCTTTTTTGCATTTTTGCATCGGCCCACTCTCCACCACCACATATATCGGAACATGTTCGTAAAAAAAGAAGAGAACATAGCCTGGAGCAAAACAACTTCTAGTCCTTGTGTATCACTATCACCATATTTATTGTATAATAAAGAGCATCAACGTACCACTACTACCCATCATATATGCATACCATAAAGATCAACAAAAGGTAAAAAAAAGAAGCTTTGGATGTACTTTGTCAAACCAAAAACGCAAACTCCAGTATCATATCATGAGTATCTTCCCCTGGAGTCAAGTTGCAAGCGAGATAGGATATCGTGACTGGCAAACGCCAGGAACACCAAGATACATGACGCGACGTAGGTATTTTCCTTCTTGTCCCTCGAGAAGTCAACCCATCCACCTTAAGATTTTGACAAACTTTATTTCTTTTTGTAAAAAAAAGCATGTGTACATCCTGTACATAACCACCACACGATTATCCTCTACAAGTCAAGATTTTCTCCATATTATGCATACATTCCGGGGAAAAAAATTTCTCATGAGCTCATGAAGGGAAGAAGAAGAAGAAGAAGAGATTATGCAAAAAACCATATATTTTGTTTTGTCTCGAGGAGATATCCCTCGTGATATTCTCAACTTTGAAGACATGCTCCATCTTTGTGAGATAATCAACATTCAAAAAATCCCTATTTGTGCAACTTTTACTGGTTATGATCCACAAGACTTTTGTATATATGATTTTTAACTACAAGAAGGGGCTCATTCATGACTTGTAATCCAACTGCGTGTATTTCGTTCGTGTTTTGTAACAAATAATATAGGATTTGAGTGTACTCAAAAATATATGCGCCCCTTTTCCCATGACAGCAAACTTGAAAAAAAAATATTGAATTACCAATATGCATTTTTTGCGTCATTTTTTCCTCTCTGACTCCTCTCCTCTCCCAGAGAGTTGGCCTGTTCAATATTCAAAAGGCTGCATTCTCCCCACTCTAGAACACATGGAGAGATGAAGAAAGGGAGAAATGGTATTACGCGTTTTTTTCTTTCTTTTTCTCTCTCTCTCGACAACACCAAGCCTACCAACTATTCACAGTGTGATGATACATGGAGTAAGCAAGCACAAAGACGTAAAGTGTATCAGGAAAATATGGAATTTTCATGAGAAAATATGTAAAATTGGAGAGAATAGTGTGGATTCCAAAAAAGTGCACTCTCCTCCTCTTTATAAAAACTTATATATATATATGGAAGGAGTGGAAGGATCGAGTTTCCTCCTCCTCCTCCGAAGAAAAAAAACTTATTCAGCTGTGACACTTGGGAAAAACTATATCATTTTCTAACACCACTATTTTAAACCACTTTCTCTATTTCCCACTTTCTTTCCCCTTTGTTGACGGACTGATTCAGCAAAATGCTGTTAGTTATGGGCTCTGATTGTACCATGATTTCTAAATCTGAATGTTTTTCATTGCAGTGGAATGGAATGTGGAGGAGTCGAGGAGAGGAGATGCGTAACCTCTCATGTTCCCCCCGTCATATTTTTCTGCCCTTTTCCCATTTCTTCTGGTGGTTTGGTGCGGTGGTGGTGGTGGTGGTGGAAGGTTAGCCTCTAAACAGAGGATGGGTCCGTCATAATCCTTTTTCCCCCATTTCAACTACTACTTCGTGTATCCTATTCCACAGAGCAACTTTCCACGAGAACCCCACCGGATTTACCAATTCTGAAAAGTTCACTAAAAATATGTCCAAGTTATCAGTGGGTTTCGCATAAATATCACATATTTTCCCAGGATTCTTGTACCATTTATTCAGCATCATTGCCCATTATTTTACATGAATAAGCACTTTCCCACGAAAAAAAGCAAAACTTTTTTTCTCAATATATTTTTCCTCCCTCTTCCCCCTGTCGGCCTAGTTAATTATGGAATGGTAAAGTGTTTATAGAGGGAGAAGAATCGGAAATTTATATGGCTTAAGTCATCATAAAACTGGCAAACCTCTTTGTGGACACTTTTTACCCAAAATATGAGGTAAATACGAGAAATCACTTCAAATCCCACGACATAATTTTGGAGTCACACCGAAACGGAAACTCAAGAGATGTGGATTTTCCTATATACTTTCAAAAAACGACAAACTTTTTTTTGGGGAGATAACAACCAAATCAAAAAAAATTATATACAAGACGGATAGTTATAATAAAATTGGGAAAAAAGTTTTGATCGTAGAGAGAGAGAGAGAGAGAGAGAGGTTCCCATTAAAATCATGGAGTATCACTTTAGACTCGTGATCCATATGAAAAAAAACGAGAAAAGTTGGACAACTTTCCATTTTTCGATATATTCGATACTCCTCTCAATCTTGCTTCTTTTTGAGGGGAAAAAGCGAGTGCCGATTTCGAGAAATCGGGCTTGTTTACGGATAATGTGGGAAAATAAAAAAAAATGTAATACAGGGCAACTCGGGACTGGGGAAGAAAATTCTCCACATCAAATGCAACTTGGTTGTGTTTGTTATTATTATTTCATTCGAAATACCACCAATGTTTACCCTTTCTCTTCTCTTATGTACATGTTTTTCCTAGGAAACTGTCTAAGCCGATTTCTCGATTTCTCCAAAATGCACAAAATAAGTATATTTATCGACAGATAACAACTTGCACTACATACTACGTTTCTTTTTTGCGTCGAGATGCAACAAAAATTCTAATACCACACAGTCGTCTGGGAATGCAACGGGAGGAAATCATGTGGGCTTTTGGTGGATCTTAAAAGACGTTTTTTTTTTGTTGAAAAAAAATGGGAATAGTAGTGACCACACACGAGTGACATGAGCTAACGGAAAAAGTTGCTTTCCCCATTTCTGATTTCTTTCCCGTTTCGTTCCCATGTTCCGGCTCAAGTTTATACAGTGTGTGTCCCACTGAATACAAAAAAATATGTAAGGATATTCTCCGCGTAAAAATAACCAAGTTTCATTTTCTGCTATCCCGATTTTTTCTCCAACAGCTTTGGCGTATATCATGTTATTTTTTTTTCATTTTCACATGTAGAGTCGGACAGACGGGGTGCGTAGACTGGATGGAATTTCGGCCAAAAAATATATTTGTGGCAGTTGGTTGAAAGAAGAAAAAAAATCCTTTAAATCATGAATTTTTTTTCTTCTTCTTCTGCACTGACCGTTCGCACTTGAGAGAAGAGTAGTTATAGTAGAACAGCCTTTAAATCCAATCTAGCAAACAATCCAGTTTTCTTCCGTCTCCCCACGGCTTTTTCTTCACAATTCTCACTTGAGAAAAGAAGTTGTATCAAAATATATACGAGTTCCCTCTGTGTATCTATTTCACTCGCACTTCTTCGCCGCTATTGTGTGATCCACCTCCTTTCTTGATTCCTCAAAGGTCTCTCTATTCACAACTGTATTCAAACAAGATGAAGGAAAAGGAGGCGTTTCAAGGAAGAAAAAAAACATATTTTTTTGGTAACTCTTTTGCAAGAGGGGCTTATATCACCCAACTTCCACATACGCAATTTGAGTTTATTTGATTTCGCAACAACTGAATATATACAAGGAAGGGAGAGTTGAAGGCTAAACGGATTACTGGCTAGCGTAGGCTGAGAATACTGGAGGGATATAAGGAGCTCAAATGAATTCTTCTTGGGTTCCCTTGACCCCATCCTGCTGTTTGCAGAAATGGATTCATCCTTTTGACCAACCATCCCCACAATCAATTCTTTTTTTTGTGTAAAGAATGACAGTGGATTTGTACCAGCATTGCTGGGGAGTCACGTCTTGTCAGAATCAAAACGCAGATGCCTTATTTTTGACACAAAAAATTTCCATGGAGTAAGCTCAAAGGTCGTTGTTGTTGTGCCAGTTCCTCTGTCATCCTTCTTAAAATGACAGTGAGGAACCCATTTTATAAATCTGAGAGTAGTTGTTTGCCCATAAAAAAACCTCCGGCATGACTTCAGTCCCCTCTTCTTGCAGTATTATATCAAGTCACATTGCAAAAGGATTTTTTCCCCTTCTCCTTTTTTCGGCAACGAAACGTGTCACACTTATTGCACACTTGGTGTTCACGTGATGTCTATCCGCTTGCAAAATGTTTTATGTTCCCGTTCAAGTAGTCCATATTACTGCGAAAATTGCAGTGTACAATATATGACCAGTGTGGAGCCGGGACACATGACATTGTTTCTATTTAAACGAGGTAAACCATTCAAAAACCCCCGACATTCCACGTTTGTAAGCAGCAGATTGCAATGCAATAACATCCGTGACGGTGTGACACCCATTTCCGTAAGGGAGACGACAACTGCTGACCGAAAAACCAGAACGGAGCGTTTGAGAATAGTTGTGTTTTTTTTACGTAAAATGTCATCGTCAAAAAAGCATTTCCCTTGTCAAGAGTAAGACGACGAGGACGACGACGTCGACGTAACCCATCAGGGCATGGAGTGAACCGTGGACTAGGACGCTATATATATATGTAGAACTTTGCTTTGTGTGTCCGCCCCAGAATGTTCAGAATGACAATACAAAATACATGTTATATACCCGTAAATTCCCTGACAAAAAGGGAAACATGAGAAATATGAATTTGAAGAAAGGTTAGGATTGCACATTTCATAAAAAAAAAGACGTTGACGTCTAAATAATACGGTGTCTCTCCCTTTTGAAACATAATCCATCGCAAGTACATATACCTACCTAGTCTTATACTTTTTTCCTCGAAAAACATATAATATATTCTCCATCAACTTTTTACTTCGCCACTACTGTTTCTATGATTCCAAGCTCCATCCAGCCCTCTGTAATCGTAATCACAGTTAATTAAACCAGCTTCTTAATCAACTTCATCCAAAACCCATGCTTACGACATAGAATACACAACCCTAGCCTAATAACAAACATAATGTGGCGATGCGATGCGATGTTTTTTATTGCGTGGTTATATAATATGGGTATACATACTATAATCGTGCGGTTGTGAAGTAAACTACGCATTCCACTTTTATCTCATGTTTCCGCTGCTGCTACTCCGGTTAAATTGATATGTAATTTGATATATATGACGGTGTCTTGTTTCATTTATAGAAAACAGATCCTCCTCCTCTCTACACACACGTGATGGGAGAGAGTGGTTCAACTACTTGAACACTGCACCGAACCACTGCAACACACAACTACTTTAACTTGAAACCAGTCTGGGTGACGGAGCGGCTCCATTTAATCACTCTACAGTCAGTAGTGGGATACCTCACACAGAGGAATATTTAATTAGACTGGAGGAGCAGCGTATATATGGTTGGGTTGGGAGCAGCAGGTTATTTATATGCTCTACGCATTATTATTGACAATTGAAACCCCAACTGTGTGTACAGTGTATCAATTAAACCCGCCTCCACCTCCTCCAAGGTAAAGTGAAGTGCCTCTACTCCACATTTCATTCATTCATGTTCGAATCGAGTCAAGTCTCAAAGGAGCTTTGTCTAACAGAAGAAACAATCTCCCTGTCAAAATAACATTTATCGAGTTGATCGTTCTCCGAAAATAGGAAAACGTCACTTTCTGGAGCGGAGGGACTCCTTTTCCCCCGGAAAGTCAACCAAAGAATGAGTTGTTACATAATGAGACGGCAAATGTCTCTAGAGACCTTGTAAAAACAAATTCGTCGTCGTCGTCGTCGTCGTCGTCGGCAAGAGCCCAAGGAGCAGAGCAGTGGTTTTTGGTTGACAGACTGACAAAAAAAGTGTGTAAAAAAGTGCGTATTTTTATGTGAACGGGCGAAATTGAGACTTTGAGCTTGAACTTAATAGACTTATATTATATAACTAAAATGCTGCTCTTGAAGCAATCAGCTTCTTTTTAAAGGGGAAAGATTTACCGAGATTATTCTCCTCGCCTTGAGTGATCATCATCATCATCATCATCGTCATCATTGACTTTCCTCTTCTAACCAGAACACCGTAACACGCAGCCCAGTCCCGATATTTGAATTTGTTCCCGGAGGAGGAATCCAATGAGAGGGGACACACCAGCGAGGAGAAGGAGGACATCAACGTGTTTCCTCTGCTAAAACCCAGAAAATACCTAACCTACCAACCAACTCGTCACGAGGAGGCTAGGATACCGCGTGCAAAGATTTTCCAGATAGGATTGGAAATGTTGTGTGAGAGGAGTCTTTCCATAAAACCGAAAGAAAATGTGTTTGTTTTTCCAACAGAATTTAATAATGTGGCATTTTATTGTGTAGCAGACTTGTAGTCGACGACGCTACTCTCCTACAGAACTATATAGAACAACTCCACTCACACAAGTGTTGGGTGGAGAAAGAAGAAAAAAAAGTTTTATCTGCCGTGTGTCTTGCCGACACACACACACACACACACACACACAGCGAGGGTGGTGGTTCGAGAGTCAGAGTTTTGTTTATAATTAAAACAGCAGCGCTCACAGCTTCGAGCACCGATCCATCCATTTCCCCCCGAAATGAACATGGTCGCGCAAACTAAGTAATTAAATATCGGACATTGACATTCCATTGTAATTACCTTCCAACCAGTTTCCCCTCTAAATGTGAACCAATCAAATTCAAATTATCACCTGCATTACGTATTCTGCAAACAAGGAGCCAAAACTTGTTGTGAGAGCGGAGCCAGAGCCGGAAAACCTAACCTAAAAACTTTGCCACAGACAGAAAACAAGTTTTTGTTGTCCGCAAAATGGAGGGAGGGAGTTGAATGAGAGAGGAGACATCGCCAGAACAAAATAAAAAGCAACCAACAATTCCGTAATCACCTTGTACCCATCGCTTTGCTGCCTCCTCCTCCCGATATTTTACAGGGAGATAAATGATAACTGAAAATCAGTCGAGTTGAAAGCAAAAAGAGTGGGGACAAAATATTGGAGGAGTTATTATTACAGCCAGATATTATGTATATTGTCAGGATGGAGTTTTTCTGGAAAACGGTCGTGGCCCTCTTTGTCATCGGCTGTGTCACAGGTAATAACGAGAAATTCATGTTTTTTTAACGACTCTTGCATGATGATGATGATACAGTAAGCAAAACAGGAGGGACTAGGTTATGCATGCCTATGATGCCTACCCTTTCAGGCAATTTGTTTGTGACCGTGGGGTGGTGTTGTGTGCGGTCAGCGCTAGCAAGTTTCTAGGCGGTTCTCTGAGACATAAAATCGGATATTATTATTTCGTAAGGTCTCCTCTTCGGCTTGTCCTTCATTCATTGTGTAGCTGTGTAACACACCATCATCATCAATCCGTCTTCCTGCGACCACTCGCTCATTTTCCGACAGACAAAAATGTGTTCCAGATTCCTCCCCGCGTCCGTCCGTGTGTGTACTGGTTCAAAGCCCTACATTTTGTTCGAAATTCATTTTCCGAGGATTTGTTTCCGCTGATGATATGACATGTACATCCTTATTAGCCGGGCTCCACTACTCCACACACCACTCAATTTAATTCGCACTTGGACAAAGAGGGATTGTCTCCTGAAAATCCCATTTGTCTCTTCGAAATGTTGCTTGCTTCGAAACTAAATGTTTGTATTTCGTATTTCCGATTCTGACCACGCATAACCGCACAAAACAGTTGAATAACATTGAACACCACGGCCGGAGTGGAAAAGAGGAGGAAATGATTGTGTTGTTCCACGGTGTAGCTAGTCCGATGGGATGCATATGGGATGTGAAAATTGGGAGAAAATATGAACCAAGCTATTTTCCATAATATGGACCGGTGAAAAGCCGTGTTACAGCCACAGATGTAGCTAATTAGCGTTAATTGCATATTCTCACTCACTGACACAGAGAGAATATTATTATGCCGATCGGCGGCGATTACATACATGGCAAGTAGTGGGGAAAACGCATTCAGAGTAACCTTTCCCTCTACCCCACAGGCTGTACATCCATGGACAAAATAAACCAATAGTTTTAAAGTGCAACTGGAACTGGCTGGACTACAATCACCCCCCCCCCGCCCTCCCCTTCCTGAAAAACACAATATAGCTTATTGTATTACCTATTTTTTCAATTATGTAGAGCCCACTGACTCATTTGATAATTACGTAAATGAAGTATTGATTGATAAATAATGCTCTTGTGTTTCGCAATACGCCAACTTGTAAGCTTCACAAAAAAAGAGACTCAACTCCACCTTTTATTATATATCATTACCGACGACGAGTGAGCTAGACAGGGTGAAATAGTAGAACAGCCACGGTTGCCAAACAAAACGACGTGCCTTTACCCACAACGAGTTTTTTTTCTGGTTGCTGCTGTAGGTAAAGTGCATTCAAAAGAGAGAGAGAAAGAGAGAGAGAGAGAGATGTACATAATGTGATTCCCCATTCCAAATGTGAATGTTAAGATATAAAAAAACGTGAATGTGGAAACCGGGCTGCTCGCTCTACTTGCTATGCTCCACAAGGGGAAGTTGTTAACCAACCAGCAGGATATCCTAAACTGGGAACATCACCATCAAAGGAATAAAATCTCAGTCAAACCATCAGGAAAATTACACCACTCACTCGCTCTCCCTCCCTGCCTCCCTCACTCCTTCTCTCTCTCTTTACGCATATAATACTCACTTTCTCCTCTCATTGTGACTACCTTTGGAACAACCAAAACAGGGTTTTTCTAGGCGACAAAAGCATCAAGTAACGTCAATTTCCAGGCACAACAAGAACCCCAACCAAACCGGTTTTTCTGCACTGGAAATGAATACCTATACATTTTTAGGGAAGTGGGAGTCTCTCCAGTTGCGTAAATGTAGAGAGAGAGAGAGTTGTCTTTATTCCTCTCTGCTTGACTAATGGTTTCCTAAATAGGATTCCTCCTGAAGGTCATTCATTCATTCCTCTAAAATGGGTCAATACAAGTTTAGTCCGCTGACGCCAGTTTTCAATACAAATATTTCTGAGGATGGATATATACCAGCAGGAAAGGTTGAGGCATGCTTTTGGGGCATACGACAAGCACGTAAAAGCACCTTCATAAAACAGGAGAGAGATACGCTGTGCAGATAACAATATTCTTGTCGGAAAGTCGCGGGGTCGGAACAACAAAAGGTTTTTTACAGCTCTTTTTTTTGCGTTTCACGGAGTATTAAGTGATCATAATAATATCAGCCAGGGTTTACGAGATGTAGTCAAAAGGTACGACGACATCCATCTTCCATTAGAATAGCGAAAAAGGTACGTATGTAAACTTAAGTGCCTTAAAGGAGGTTGAATACCTCCGTATTACTCTGTTCCATTCATTTGAGAAACAAACAGGATTCTCAAAGAGATTTTTTTTCTCTCTCTCTCTCTCTCCAATGTTACATTACATACCTCACAAAATTAAGTTCATGTAGTACACGGGATTTTCAAGTTATTTCAAATATTTATATCCAAGTTTGTCTTCTACTCGTCTGTCTCCTTCTTCACGAGACACAAAGTTCACGGGAAAAGATACACTAGTTCGTAGAATTTTGTATCCTGTTGTTACCAAACAATCCTGTTTACACTTGTCTGTGAAAGAGAAAGACTTTAAACGTATCACAAAAGTATAATAAAAAAAGTATACTGGTTTTTTTCTCCTCTTCTTCTCCTTCTTCTTCTTCTTCTTCTTCAGTATATTAAAAAAGACTTTTTATGTAAAAGCTGGAAATGCTTTACGACCATCATTCATTTCGTTTTTGAATACAAATCCGCATCATTTACTTTATTTCCTTCTCCCTCCTTCCCTCCGCTTCCGTTTCTCTTTCCGTGGACACACATTGTACTTCTGTTCCTCCTTCACTTGCTATTGCTACTTACTATACTCCTTCCCTTTCTTTTTTTTCACTGGCTTCAGTCCGCAGATCCCAGAAAAAAGTCCTAGTTTTGGTGCACTCCCCTTCTTATTTTGAGTAGAGAAAGCACACCACTGTGCTACTCTGCTGCTCTCTCCTCTAGCCGTCTATTTATGTCAAAAAAAGAAAGAAAATTTACAAGGAAGAGGAAAAGATGTGACTCTTTCCGTAGCTTGACTCAGATATTTTTTTCTTCTCGTTTCTGCCTGCCATGAGGATCAGTAAATAGAATTAGTTTACAACTCTCTCTCTCTCTCTCTCTCATACACCGTTTGCGTTTGTTATGAAGGGAAAAAGTTGAAGTGACAAACCGTACTGTATAATAATAAACAGGAGAGTGAGAGAGAGAGAGAGAGAGAGAGATTTTTTTCATGTGCAACTTGTACTTATGATATCTCTGATTTCAGAGAGCTGGAGTCAACTGTAAAGAAAATCTTGTTTCCGCGATAATATGTACAGAGATATGCCATGCGTGGCAAACTAATATATGTTACGACGAGCTTGTGTGTATAACAACAACACGGTTTCTCAAGCACATCATTTTCATATTGGATCCATAACGCCTTTTGTGTAAACTTTGTTAGCAGAGTTGTGAGGCGAGGAAAAGTAGGCAAATATGTAAACCAATTCACAGAGTAGCTAGTCACAGTCACACACACACACACACACACACACTTGGTTCGTCAGGAAAGTGTCAACATGTTTACGCGTTGCCTGGGCTTGTGTACACACTGACTGAAAGTAGGTGACTGGAAGAGCTTGGACACCACACCACCGTCTTTGGAGGAACACAGCTCCCATCCTAGCGAGAAATCCGGAAAGGGGAAACAGTGCGTTTCCAAAGTGACCCTGAAATAATATGGTGACTGTAAATAGTAGAGAGAGTGGTGTAAAGTGTTATTGTAAACATTATGTTGCATCATGGGTAGTAGCTCTGTAACTTTTTTTTACATGAAATCGTCGCGGGATGTCTTCTTATTAGTACTCACAAATTGTATTAGCGGATGGATGGACGGATTAAAAAAACGAAAATAATTTTTTTAAAGTGAGTTTAGTAATGGTTGTTCCGTAGTATTCCGTTGTGTTCCGTTTCGTATTCATAGTTAATAAAGTTGTCACTTGGAACAGAGGAAATGGGGTAAATTACGGGGCAGTAAAGTGAATGATTACGGGGCTTGATATGACACGCCATAATTTGCTCTCTTAGGATCACTCCCTCGTTTTACTTCCGCTGAGCTCTGTGAACCGAGAGAAAAAAGGGAAAGCAAAAGTGACTGGGAGCGGAGCGGGGTAGGGTAGTAATTGCTCAACTTGTCACACCATAAATTTCCTGTACATATTGTCAAATTACATGGCTCCAACCGCAAACTATTACACTTCTGCTGGGCGCATGCATATAGACATAATCAAACATTGAAAATAAAAGATTTGTTGTAGATTGTAGAGCAATCCCTGCTGGTGGAATATGCATCCACCTTCTTCACCACGACAATATATACTTATGATGATATACCCGCATTATGGTATCGAGTTGCATACTGCAGCTCATAAGGTAGCCTCCCTCTCAACAAATGAATATCCAGGAACATGTCCACCTATCCCCGAAATGTGATAATCTACATCAGATAAAGCTAGCCGAACGACCAGGCAGGCTCACACAAGAGTCCCGACCAAACCCACCGTCAAAAAGTATTCCAAGTACACCACCACGTATATTATTCCAAAGGACGACGACGACAAACCGTCACTCATGGGAAGTGACAAGGGGAAAAATGAAGTGACATTCACGGCACGCCATAACATTTATATACTTGCCATCATTCATCCCGACCCCAACACACACACATACACACACATACACGATCCCAACCCCATACGCATTATGTGTTTCTCCAACAACGGCTAAAAAAGGGGATGTCATTAAGGTTGTAAATGATTCAGACTCTACCACCAACTGCGACCCTTCGATCTTACCTTTAATGCACATTACTTCTATTTAAACCTTGTGCAACTTTTATGCGACAAGTAAATCGACTATGAAACGCATATCATTCTTCCGCACAGCACTAGTCCCAGTTTATTTTTGGTGATGGCACTGAGCTTCGAGCTACTTAAAATATCCCACAACCACTTACCCGCCCACTTGACCATACCGAAAAAGATGACACAAAAGAGCAGCCCACCATATACTAGCCCAGCTAAAGTGTGTCATTTTGGTGAAACAAAGTATGTGCTAAAAAATGTGTATGGCGAAAGTTGCCAAAATGCAAACACACTTTTACTCTCATTTCTGCCCCCTCCATTTTCTGCGTTCAATTCCCGAGCCCAGATTGTAAAATTTAGTAGTAGTGCTACTTACCGGATCATTAGCTTCATGAGAAAGTGTTTGTGCTTACTCCAATCATTAACAGAGAGCCCTCCTACACACTTTTAGCCATCATATTAGATTGGCTTCCTTTTATGTGTAACAGAGAAAGACATAAACAGTGTGTGTTTATATTTATCAGCATTTTTTTTACTATTGCCCATTTTGGTACATACATGGCGTGAATTCCCATTCCTTCCTATTCAGCCCATTTTACAGAGTGAACCCGAAACCTACTTTATGTGAGCTTGCACAGATACGGAGGATGCACAGATATACGCTTCCAGTGTGTTTTGTTGGATGAGTAACTGATAGCACCCCTTAAAATCCAGGCTTTTCACCGCATCCCATTTTCTCTGTCGTCGTGTAATCCTATAACAATCAGAGAGAGAGAGAGAGAAAAAAAAAGTTTTTACTGGGAACACAGCGCGCTGACTTGTTACACCCATGTCCTCCATGATTTACAAAAGCCAAAGAGCAAATATTAGTTATAGAGTGTATAGACTCCCCGTTTAGTTAGTGTGGGGTTCCCACCACCACCACCACCATCCTACCATCGCTAACCCTTTTTCTCTATAAATAGTAATAATAATGATGGTGCACAATATTCTAGATTGATTCACCACACGTATAACCCCAAAATGCGCTCCCGATATGGCAGCAGGTGTGCCCAAGAGGATGGAGTGGAGTAGTGGAGGAAAAACTCGGCAGACATGGGGTGATGGTGTAAAAATGCCGCCTCTGGTTGGGATATAATGTCCCTTTTCATTTGAATAATAATAATGCTCGGTTAACGTGTGTCGGGAAACACAAGATGTGACCCGCTTTTAATGAGATGAACCCATGTGGCTGAATGCCTATATCGTTTCCCTTGAAAAGGGAAAGAAAAGTATCACATCATCATCATCGCCATCATTGTCGTCATCATCATCCTACCGAAAATCCCAATGACGGGATGTGCTCCCAGTTTACACTTTTCATGGGAGTGGGCACACACAGGCACAGAAGGTGGCTCCTCTTAATATCCCTCATTTATTGGGACCATAATCGGGAGAGAAACAGATTTGGCTCCTTTCCCACCTCCGGAATCGACCACGGAGGGGGTATCGATTTCGCAAATCAAAATCAAAACTCCATCGCGTTTTCAAGCGTTCGGGGATAAGCTAAAATAAATCACATTTTCCCCTCAAAAATAGACAAAATAATGTTTCCTCTTTTCTGCAAATTAAAGAAAGTAAACTGCGTCACAATTTGCAAAAAAAATAATAAATCGGGGAGTTTAATTTCGGGGCAACTTGAGATATCCTCCTCGTCCTCATCCTCTTCCTCCTTTAAGCTGTTTTTTATTAACCACCACAAAAAAGTGAATCTGTTTCCAGTCATGTCATCAAGTTGCTATTTAGTCACAGCAAGTTTCCAGCTCGCTCTCTCTCGTTTTCCACAAAAGTTTTTGTTTTGTTTTGTTTGTGTGTGTGTGTGTGTGTGTGTATGTGTGTGCAACTTCACCTAACCGGAAAAGACAAAGAAATATCTCCGTAGGAAGAAAAGAGACAAGTATGAATATAATGAGAAATATGTGCTTTTTTGGTGAAGTCACTTGATCCATGATTATTACTGCACATAAAGAATGAAAAAAAAGAGGAGAAGTGAATTTTATCCTTGTAGATATGAGACAAACGAGGAGGATACAAGGAAGGATTCCGTTTGTCAGGCTGAAAGTATGCAATGCATGCACACAGTCTGAACGAAACCCCTACCAAAACTGTCTAGTGCATTTGCATTTAGAGGGACACGAGGTCGAAACTGTTATTTTTTGTTTATTCAAGAATGTTGTGTGTTGTTGTTGGAGGGGAAAGGGGGAGGGTAGAAAGTTGTCTGGTATAACTTTGATGTAAATCTGTTTATGCACATTGAAACCCATGTAGCCGGAGAAAAAAATGTTACATGCTTTCACAACTGGCAATGAAAATCCTACAGGGTCACTTCGAAAAATTTCCGTATGAATATGAAATCTTCTTCTCCGCCGTTTACGCTTTAAACTAAAAACTTAGCAGCAACTGTCAGAACCAACCTACTGGTTGGTTGTGTGTACAATGCATATGCATTTATATATTTTTTTGTCTGTCGCCTGTAGCATACACACAGTTTTGGAGTTGGAGAAAAAGAAACACAAACTTTTCGTTTTTTTTTCTGTGTGTGTGTATTTGTGTGTCTCAAAAGGACAATATTTTACGCTATTCTAACTCGTGAGCAACAACCAATTTGCCTTGCACCAAGGATTTATAGCCTTCAGCTTTTTAGTGTGGTGTCTTTGTCTTCTCTCCTCCTTTTTTGCCTTCTTTACTGGATTTACAAAATGCTTTCTACATTCATTCCACGGATTACTTTCCACTGATTTTCTGTCTTGGTCCTTCAGCAGCCAGCATAGCAGCTTCCCCTCTTGTTTTCTTTTTTCGGAGCGAGTGAAGGCAGGCAGGAGGAAGGCAGTGAAATCATTGTCCCTCTCTCCTTTTCCACACTTCTTGTTCCCCATTTCCCAGTCGGAAAGGAAGAGGGAAGGGAAGTTCACACACCCAGTGGATGACTGAGCATACAAAAAAGGTTTGGAAAGCTGAAAAATCTTTTAGATTTAATGTGCCGTGTGTGGAAAAATACAAAGGTGATATCAAATTCCAACCCTGCACGCCTCACCTTTCGTAAGCCAAAAAGTGGATTAAAGAAGTGGGAGGTGGGCTGGGGATTCTCAGCCCAGCCGAAAAAAAAATTCTTTGCTCCTCCACTCCACTCTTCTGTTCTCAATATGACCAGAAGAATGGGTGAGATGAGAGGGAGTATAGCTATAAGTGTTTGAGATGAAAATCTGTCTCGCATTTCACTTCTTCTTCTGAAGGGAGGCTCACTACTCGAGAGGAAGAAAAAACTACTCGGCGGTCTCTCATCTTTCCTCTCGCGCTGTGATACTACTGGCTCAAGTTCGGCTCACAGTTGGCTCCCTTGTGAAAGACAAACAAGGTGGAAGATCAAGAAGAAAAAAGGGAAATGTGCCGTGCAACAAATATCATCTCTGCCTCTCTATTCTTTTTTTAAGATGCAGTGGAGCACTACTGTCAAAAACTTTTACCGAAAAAAGGTGTTATACGTACTATTTGTATTGGAAATCACTTCCGATAGATTTATTATGCAGATGGTGGTGAAAACTATAAATATTGCTTGATTTATGTGCTTTTAATGGGGAAAAAACTTGTCGTTTACTAGCCGGTCTTTTTTATACCGGTTCTCGCCAGCAATCTCCCTCTCTGCATCTTGCAGTTTGTCCAGATTTGGGAAAAAATACGTAGTTTTCTTTTTTTACATATGAATTCTAAATGATAAACTAAATGCAACTTTTATATACGGGGTTGCTAAGTAAGAGTCTAAATCAGGGTTTTGAATCGGGATGTGAGGGATCTCATGAAAAATGATTCTTCTGTTGTGTGCCTGCCTGCCTGCCTATTGCGAGCAGTGGCAAAGTGGAACTATATATATTTGGCAAAACAGTGAACCCTGGTGGGATGACTCTCCGATGGAACTAAAAACTCATTAAAACCCTTTTTCATTTTTGTTTTGCAAATTGTACAAGTAGGGAAAAGAAGGAGGAAGCTCATCATCATGCTAATCACAGAGGTTGCAGACACAGAACACATACAAACTGTCTTTGACCCGAAAGACGAAGCAATTTTCCGTACGGCTAATTGCACTCACAGAGAGCACTAGAAAGCAATTAAAAGAATGTCAGGAGGATGGTACGTTCGTAAAAAAAATGTGTAAATAGCGTGATCCTAATTTTCTGGGAGCACAAAAAGTGTTTCATTTTTTTCTCTTAAGTAGAAAAGTACGTGCTTGGATTTTTGAAAAGGAAATCTGTGGTTTACTTTTGTTATCATGCAAAGATTACGTTAAGGAAAACAAATATAACAAAAACAGAAGGAAAGAGAGAAAGAAGAAAAAACAAAGTATGAATTTTCAACTGAGGGAGACTGGATCATATCCCTAGAATTCCAGAGGGTGTAAGCATAAATATACGCCATACATATATGGGGTGATAGCCCACGCATTTTTAATCACCGACTGAATAACCCCCACTACTTCACTGTTACCAAATGAAGCTACTTCTTGAATGGCGTAACTGAACTCCTCGTTGACTCTAAAAGAGCATTCCTTGAAATTGACAATTAGTAAAAACAAATAGCCTGTTTTTTTTCTTCAAAATAAACAAAAACCGCAAAACGTCTGACGCATTCCCTACAAGAATAACTAACAAAAGGGTTATATACATTATTGGCCCTTGACAAGGAACACAAAATATATTTGAAGACTTCAGACTAGAGTCGTGTTTGAGCACAAGTAAGTGCATATGCACACAACACCGTACCGGTCGTTCGTGGGTACACTTGGACTCTCCATCTGGCTTGTGTCTCATCATCATCATCATCATCATCATGTTTCCGTTTCACATGGCATCATCATGATGCGCTGTTCATTCATCTTATTATTCAGCTCCCACTGAAATACCACTTATCGTTAGCTTCCACACGATGCGTACATCCATCCGAGATCCACATGCTTCATAATTATTACATATTATACATCCCAGTTTTCCTTGTCAAACACGACTCTGCCCTGTCGCACACGCATTCAACAAAGTATTATTATCGTATTACCTCTTCATCCCTTTGATTTGATTGTCCTATTCATATTCCACCCGGATTTCCCCTCAAAACGATCAATTTTCTTAACGATCCCCCCGAATTTGGATTTTTTATGCAGGTCATCCTTTGAAAAAATGCTTTGCTCGTTGCCATCATGATCTCGCTCGCTCGCGGTCTCCTCCCTCCGCAATGATATGCAGTAACTATCATAAAAGAAGATTGAATCTGTAAGCAGCTTAGTTATTAGTAATATCGCGTGTGTGTGAGTGTGTGTGTATCCTCCTGATTTTAGATTGTAACTTATATTACCTCATTATGAAGATGATTATAGGGGTGATTCTTGTAAAAAAAAAGTCTTCAAACAGTTTTTTTTTCTTTCCACGGTCGAGCTTTTTACTATTCGCTCTACCGTCGCGCATTTATCCAAACCAGCCTTGTTGACAATCATTTTGCCCAGCTCAGAGAAAATTTTTGTGAGGGTGAAAAAAAAATCTTCCTTCATTGCTGTCACATCATCTGCGTTACGTTCCCCTGGAGGAAGGAGTTGATGCAAAATAGGAGAGAGAGAGAAGAAAAAAATGTTGAACGTTGTTGCAATGCAGATAGGAGCAGACAGACAGACAGGGCAGCAGTGTGGTATATAACACCCATTCATGAAATTTTTACAACAGTCCCCCCAACTCCCTGCAACTTGCTCTTTATCTTATAGTGTGTGTACTTTCAAAAGTGTCCATAAAAGTATCAAAAGGCAGCAGGTATGATACCCTGGATGCACAAGAATAACGAAACGATACTTTTTTAAGCTTCCAAACGTACATTCAACAGTAACTTGTCGTGCTCTAGCTGAGTGTATAGTTGAGGAGAAAAAAATGAAATAAGACGACTTTAAGGAGTTTCATAGGACTTTTTTCCTTCCAAAAATGAAATATAAAACAAAAGAAGATGGGTACTGGGTACTGAGAATTGGAGACACGGGATTCCAAAAACAAAACATACATGTAAGTAGGTCCAGACAAGACACACATAATGCTTACGAGCAATATAATAATGCTCTTGCTGGTGGGGCAAGGGAAGATGTATATATGTATCGTAAATGTAGAACATTATATGGAAGTATCCCATGAAAAAATTTCCCTGCAACCCTAGCGCATTTTTTTCCTCCAGTTTCCTGCTGTACTTTCTGATTTTTTGACGTTCAGCTAGCTAGTTTCTCACATGTGCCAGAAACTGTCCCACCGGACTGATGATGATGATGATGATGATGATGGTAATATTATCTCATATCATCATGTATGCATGTGTACACACATCGTTTTCTGTCGCCCATATCACATCATCATTCCCATGGTTTATTTTCTCCAAATATTATATTCCAACCCTTTTTTTCTAAAATCGGAGTCAGCATCCTGTTTGGCCCGTCTATACCATCAGGAAAGTAGTTTGCAGGGAGGGAGGGAGGGTTAGGTAAGAAGATAATGAAACCATTTCTGAGAAAAGACACACCCGTCATCTCCTCCTGGTAGTGAGGAGTAACCAGTTGATTCCAATTTGCTGTGACACTGATGATAATCTTAAATCGCATTTTCCTCCTTGGTGGAAAACGACAATGGAGTAGGGAACAGGGCGGCGGATGAACTCGGCCGCAAAAAATGAAGCTCTTTTTTCCCTCTCAAAGGAGAATCCAGAAGGAAAATTCTCATTGGAATGCAGTATCAATTAACTTTTCAACTGCTGGGATGTATGTAGTAGCAGCAGCAGCAGCAGTAGTAGTAGTAGTAGTAGTAGTAGTCCTTGCTCGTTGTTTAGTGGAAGGGATTACCAGGATCTTGATCATGCTAGGTTAGTGACGCACACTTGACGTGATTTAAATAAGCAATTTTACTAATTCCAGTGGCGCATTCCAGATTGAATTTATTCATGAAAGGGAAACTTGTCGTCAAGGATGGTAATAAATAGCAATCTGATTTTTAATGAAATCTCATAAAGGATCTCATATCCCACATATATAATACTCATCTAGTCGGAACGGAACCGGTTTGTCATCTTTACATTATTTGCATTAGAGAGAACCCCTCTGCCACCGTTCTTCCCTCTCCGTGTTATACAACCTGCCTGTCCAATCTCCCCAAGTTAGTTGAAGCCTTTGCTACCACCGCACGGAAAAAGCTAAAGAAGCAAAAGTGGGCACACGCCAAGATGAAAATCTCGTGAATGGACCGGGACTATAAAAAAGAGATGTGATATCAAGACAAAGATGCATTTTGAAAGGGCTGCAAAGGTCCATTCCAAGCTATTCATTGATAGCCACGAGATGACAAAACCCACCACCACATGTCTCCGTCTCACGGGTATTTCCATTCCCGTCCTCTCGCCAGCCAACAACCAACCTGTCCACGTCCATTTTTAAGGTAAACGTTGTGTGGTGGATTGGGGACATGAAAAGAGAATGACGCAGTGGGCTCTCTCTCTCTCTCTCTAAAAAGGCAGACATCTATCTCTCCCCGAGTCCTCTCACCATTTGAGAATTGCTCAGCTAGCTCCACACACCAAGTCCGCCGCTTTTTGTTTATATCCTCATCCCCGTTTCAATACGCTCGCATATATAAAAGGAGATTCTCAGCTTCACCACATTTTTTGTCACTCACTCTTTCCATATATATATGTATACATACGTACTTCCGCCTTTCTGCGAGAGACGGAGGGCAATAGAAAAAAACGGATAGGGCAGTTTTCGTTTTCACACCATTCTCGCCAAGAGAACTGTGTTGTAAGTTTAGACGATGAAGCCAAAAATAGTTATACTGTTTTTATTCTTTTTTTTTTCTTTCTTCCTTCTTCCCTCCTCCACCAACACCACCACCACCATCACCACCGCCACATCAGCAGACAGAAAAAAAGACTCAATCTTCTTCCCCTTTTTTTGAGACAGATATTTCTGGAGGAATACTTAGCTTCTCGGACTTGAAGCAAGTTGACTATTTTATAGTGAAAGTGAGACGGACATGCACACTTCCTCTCGCACACGCACTCCATTCATACATCCATTATATATGGTGTTTTGCGAGACTCTCGGCTCTGCTCTGCTCTGTGAGACGAGAACACGACTAACATGCATTTTATTGCATGTAGATAGACTACATAATAGGTCAACCGTATATATATGCTATATTTTGGGGCTTTTTTCGTTCTTCACAACCCATCTCATGCACAAAAAGTCTTAAAGGCTCAGGGATGGAATGGCATGATAATAGCGGAACCACAGGCGGATAATATGGTATCACAATCTTTTTTGCAGTGTGCAAAAGAAATGGATGAGCTAACACATCGGTTGACAACTTTTAGCCGGGGTGGAGTGACTGGAGAAAATGGTTGAGTAAATGCGTGTGCGTTGAATGGTTAGCCAGAAGAAGAAGAGAAAAAAAATTTTTTTTCTTGGTTGACACCAGCTTTAAAAAATAGGATTGCCTTTCGGCGACACGTGAATTTTCTCCGTATCACTTACATAATCCGCTGCTATTTTCCCTGCTCATGTAAAACATTTCACGTTCTCCTCAACTCATATTGAGCTGGATTAAAGGAGCGGTGGTGGTGGTGGTGGTGGTGCGGTGGAAGAGCTTACACTTGAAATGACTTGTGCGTGAAAAAGGGGAAAACAAATGACCAGCAGAGGAGTACACTCCATTTTATGCAGTGGCTAGTGGCTCTCTATATACTTTTACGCAATGAAATGCAACAATTTCTATATCTTTGGACCTTGTTGAAAGCAACCAGGTTGGAGAGGTTGGTTGGGTTTGCAAAAGTGAAACGAGAGTTGGATGGAATGGAGGGAAGGAAGGAGAACATCTCCAGGAGGGAATTGGATTTCCCTGCTCGCCAATATTATTCCGATTCCTGGGTTTACACACTCGATTATTGGGATGTCCTCCCTAACAGGTTAACAGCTGTACTGATCTATTAAATTATCCTACGGGGAGGCGGGTTGTTGACTCTAGTTGATTACAAATTAAAAAGTTAATAATAATAATGCTGATCCAGGCAATAGAACCATGTCTATACAAGCAAAAGTTTTAGAACGTACTCACTCGGTGTCATATCATCACACTCGAAAATTTATGAACATGTGTGGAAGCAAGAATAACTCTGGGATTATTGGATAAAAACTCGAAATGAAACCTGCAAGTAATGTTAATTACTTATTTATGGGTTATGGGATGTAATTAGCCATTATTTGTCACTTAATTGTAATTTGGTGAACATTGCCTGGTGGTGACCAAATGCACGGCTTGTTTTCTGTAAAAATATACCATATTCCACCGCGGATGCACGTTTTACAAAGGAGTTTTCAATTTTGATATGTAAACCTCATTTAATGGAAAGCCAGATTCCCTTGTAGAGTATATAGGTCTGCATATTATGCGGAATAATTTTATTTTCCTTCATGCACCCACACCCACACCCACACACACACACTGATAGTCTATAACATGAATTGGAAACCCCTATTCCCTATTTGGTGTTGCTCCTCTTCCTGTATTGATAAATCGACAACCTATTTTTTTCCTTGGTGATAGTTAGCACTGCAAAAAGGATGATAGATCATATTTATCGACGGTATATTTCACCGCTGAAGTAACTACAAAGTCAGCCTTTCCCCGACCAGCTTACTTTTTCCCCTGTCAGCCGCATCACAAGACCACGTAGTTTTTTTTAAAAGGGTAAGCTTAAACCATGTCCTTACACCAAGAAAGCGTATAAGTAGTAGAGTTCCAGTTGCCCGTGCATTTTCATGATGAAAGGGAATCCCTGCTTTCGCCAGTTCATCTTTAAAAGTCGCATATGGCCCGCCGCTGCCTAGCTATCTGTCTATAAAACTGAGGTTGCTATTTTTACTCAAAGTAAAACCCCACTTTCTTCCTCACGACATGTGTCTAACTGACTGAGTGTTATAGTAAATGCATGGGCTATTTACTGCTATTATTATTACAGCAGACATTCGCATATGTGCACGGATGATGTATTGACGTATAAAAAATTGGACACAAAGAAGGGAATTGAGAGAGGCAAAGGTTTTTTTTTCTTCTTTCTGTAAAAATCCTCCCTCCCTGCCTACATTTAAGATGCAAGACGACGACGAGCTATTATCATGCATGAATTGCAACCGCTTAAAAATACTTTTAAGATTAAGTGTTGATCCTTTTCAATTTTCGCTGGCGAAAGAACTCAAAGTGAATTGGGAGGTGTATGTGTATACCTCCTTCCAACAAATAGAAAAAGAGAAAGTTTTATTTTTTTTCCCTTCACATCATATTGCCAAGATATACCTCTTGAGGAGATCCCCTTGTTTTCCCCCTTTCTGCCTCTTATTTATTTAATATTAGCTGCCTATCTTTTCGTTCAACTGCTCACCCCTTGTTTACCAACCGCATCACTCTTTCTCCTTACTTTGTATTTTTCCTGTTTTCATTTCCCGTCAACCCGCTCAGTAATACCTCAGTAATCATTGGAATCCTCCTCGAGAAATAGGAGGAGAGGAGGGGCAGTCATTGGAATAATTTCAAATTGTGCATACAGCCACAGCCCCTACAGTTCAAAACTTTTCCCGTTTTTGGAGGATTGAGGAAAACCGCAATATTTCACAGTGGCTAAGATAACCTTCCATAAAATATTTTTTCCCCATATTTTTCTCTCTTGAAATTTCTCAACCTTATGCGTGTGTGGGTATCTGGGTGTTCTTATGATGGCGTATGGATTCATCATCTCAGGAGGGGGTTCACGATCTCGACTCACTAAAGTTTTTTCTTCCCTTCTTCTTCTTCCTCTTCTTTTCTCCAGGATATTGTACAGGAGTTGATGAACTATACAAAAAGTGGTGCTTTCTTCCCACCGCAATTACATATCATCAAGATGGTCTCGTGATATATCAAAAGAATCAAAGTGCGTCGTCGATACATGTGTGCCTTTGAATTCTTTTTTTTTTGCAAGTGACGCCGATAGTAGTCGGCTGCAATCCATTAATTTCTCGGGATGCGTATACACTAGTCTCTCTTTCTCCTCCTCATTCTTTACCTCTCGTGTAATAATAAGCTGTATATATAGGCAGTTTACTTTTTCTTTTACTGTATAACTATTTATTATGATGATTCTGTACGCTGCTATCCTCTCTCTCTCATTGCAATGGGCCCACCACCACACTCCGCCACTCTGGGGGGATGTATTGAACACCGAGATTATTTTTTTCCCCATTTCTTGTTGATTTCGTTGAATTATTGGTGAATTACAGATCCACTGCTCACTTCTCGCCTTTTCACCGCTGCACACACACACATACACACTTTTTTTTCCTTCTCCTTTCACCACTGCTGCCGAGGTGTGAAACTGCATCAGAGCAATAACAACAACAGCAGCAAAAAATGAAAACCTATGAATATGATATAAAGCGTTTCCCCCCCCCCATCCGCCTTTCTCTTATGATATGGCCTACTCTTTCTTTCTGCATTACACGTCGCTTTTTTGGAACCGGTCAGAGAGTGGTGGTTGGTGGAGGTGGAGAGTATAGACTCTGTGCTTTTCTCCTGTGCTTATCTGTTTTCTCGTACGTAGGAGCATTTTTTCCCTTCTTTTTTCGCCCCTTCTTCCTGTGCGTAGTGTAAAGTGTGTGTCTGCTTAGTTATTCGTTTGCTTTCGACAGATTTACAAGCTCAAGGTATCCCATTTATCGAGTCTTTCATCTCCCGCTGCTACCAGCTAAACACACATAACAAATGCTCATAAATCCTCTCACTCGCACTTGTTTTTTTTCCTCCGTCGTTTCATATGCACACACACAACATGAGAAAAAAAACGGAACTGGGGAGTCCCGAGTCCCCCTCCACTTATATATATATACTTATATACTTATATATATATATCCAATCCAAAGGCATAACCTTTTCCCAGTTATGACATGGTGTGTGAAAAAAACAAACTTTGTAGCTGGGAAGAAAGGTTGAGAAAAAAAAAGAAGTGTAGTGAGTCTGGTCTTTTGGTTGTTATTGATGGTACATAAGTACATATATATACACATATCTAAGGAACAAAACAACTGCACCGATTTTCATCCACACCTCCATTTTTGCTTTTACTGCATTCGCTCTCGCTCTCTCTCACTCGCTGCATATGTCAAACAGATAGCGTTAAAAGTTAAACTTCTGGGAAGCACATTCGGTGCAGATGTGTGGAGAGAGAGAAAAAAAATGCCGATTTGATATGTAGTATCACACCCAGCCCACCAAAGTTGGCAATGACACACTATTCCCACTAATTCAAACTGGGAGAAGACGCTTGGCTAATATCAAAATTTCGGGGTGGTACGTATATACGGTGGTGGTTGGTGGTGGTGGTGGTGGGTGTGCAAAGTTGGGCTAGCTTTGATAAAATTTAACCATTTATGATCAGGATGCATAGGAATCGTTGATAAAATCATGGATGCATATGAGAATCAATGGGATTTCCCCTCTTTATTATTCCAGAGGCAGAGCTAAATGCGTTTCTGGATGAGCAAGTTAATGGGCAGAGGAAATTGTGATCCGAGGGCCAATTACTCTTTGCACTCGTGCAACATACGATTTGGGAATTATGAGTGGAAGGAATCCCATTTACAAATAAAAGCGTTTCCCATTTCTACTACGGCAGCACAAAAGACTAAAAAAATTGTTTGCTTAGAGATTTTTTTTATTCATATTTTGAAATATACGAGGACTAATATATTGATTAAATATTTAAAAGTATATAAACGTAGTGTAATGGTTTAAAGGATATTTATGGGGTGGGCTCCGTCTTACTGGAGCCTAGAAGGAGGGACCGCGGTCAGGTATAACAGAGTTCCAAATCGTGTAGCCAGGTTTCGGGATCATAAACTCGTCGGTGAAGGGTACCACCCGTTTCCGCACGAAGTGCTTGTACTCCTCGCCAGAAAACGGGTTCTCCTCCATCACCAGTAGGGCCCCGACCTCGGCGGGGTCACCTTTAGCATTATAGCCGCTGTTGGGATTCAATGAAAGAGTAGTAGTAAGCGTGTTCTAACGGAGCGAAATAGAAAATTACGACAAATGAGAATTAAATTGTGAAAAAATTGAAGGTGTAATTACATTTTAAATACTCGGGGGGATTTTTGGGTGGTCGAAATACCTCGGCGATTGCGTCCGTAATGCCGGCAATTGGGATTCCTGTCACAAACGTCGCTGTGGCGACGAGGCTAATAATGCACACTATTAGTACGGAGAAATTCATGGCTATCGTCTTCAACTATTTCTTCAGGTGTTGAACTTCCAAAGGCTTGGTACTGCTGATGACAGTGGAGTCCAACATCTCGCCTTTTATACCCACCAAAACAATGGAAGGGAGGGGGGCTAGGTGGTGGGGATAGAAAGCTGAAATTACGAAATCCTTGCTGACCATTCTGTAAAATTTAATTACCCATTGTTTATAGAGTCGTAAAGAAAAAAATAAGTTTCTAATGCGATCATAAACCATGTAGATCTACTAGTTAAGGATTACCCCGCATAGGGAGCAACGACTACTCCCTTAATTAAGCTGCCCGTAGTTTGTTTTTAGATGAACACGTATGCTAATTAACTTTTAATGGTATTTCAACGGTATTTATCCATACATATTTGAGTATAATTGCAAGAGAAACTACGCAAGTAAACTAAAGATAAGCCTGCCCATATTGAAAAACACTTTTGAATTATTGAGCTAGGATTTTGAATTATTGTCATAAACAACATTTTGTAGGCATATTCCCCATACCGAATTTTATATGTAAGATACTTTGCAATTGCGAAAAGGTTAATGGATTTTGCAAAGGTTTTTTAAGTGTCTATTTAATTTTAACTTTCGCAATCCGACCTTCTACTCATTAATAGGGTATTGTGCTCATTTCGAAAGTCATTAGCTTTCTAACTTTTCATGCAATCGCTATGCGTCATCAGGATTATTAGGCCGGACTTTGGACCCTAATTAATACAAATGTTTTCTCTGACTCTTTGCGAGTTTTGCGTTATATGCGCATTTTCCAAACCTGGTCACTCATTGATGATTTTTTTTGCAATTATCCGAAGACGGAATATGACCCATGCAACTATGCAAGATGTAGAATTGGAAATGATTTCGAATAATTGGCTGATCCCAATAAAATACGTGCTTGATACTGATTTTATTAAAACTCAAGTTTATCTAATCACACCAGAAAAGACAGGGCAATCCTAAAAAGTTTGTCCACATATCTCCGAGGACATATCTGATGTTGGTCAGGTTGTCGTTAAATACTGGCTCTTGCTCAAGAAAGGAATAAGTGGTGACGTTGCCCGACTAAAATTGAAAAAAATACAGCATTTTACGGGATTTTTTAAAACAATAAATCATCACTACCAACTCGTTAGCAATTTTGTTTTTACATGATTCACTGTATACTCGTGTCTTATCTTTTCAAAGACAATAGAGGTCGCATTGTGGAACCAAACTTTCAAAAGTACGTCGGACGCGGACGGTACTAAAAGGAAGATGGACAGAAGCAAAATAATTTGAGTTTCCCTTGTCATCCTGAATACCAAATCCGCGATATATCTGTTAACCTGCAAAATTGCGAAAATTATTGCGTTATTTTCAGACCGACGTTTGCTAGCGATTGGAACCAACGTAGTTACTTCTCATTTATACCTGGTGGAGCTAAATTGTAGGTAGTCATTCATAATCATTTCCAAGTAAGTACATATGTAGGTGTCTCACATTTCCACGGAATTGTTGGCATTATGGACTCATGCCAGCTCTACTGGAGCAAAAGGATTGTCGAACATCCTCATTGTTTTTGTATTTCCACGAATAACCTTCAAACTTAAGCTTTGATTGAATGACGATTGAGTAGGTGGGGTGATGATGTTGCGTAAGATAAAACTATATAGTTTCGTTATTGCCATACACAAAAGAAGGATCGTAGGTGGTTAAACAAGTAGGATGTCGTAAGTAAGGTCGCGCTGTTATTTTACTTTGGCTCATCCCAAGTATTTTGAGTTTGAGACAAACAAAATCCGAATAAAATCCAAAATTCGTCGCAAATATTATAAATATATACGAGTATTATGTCACCATGAAACTTGCAATTAGCTTGTCAAAAGGAAGGAAACAAGCAAAGCAATGTTATATATTATGTCCCAGTCACCACTCACCAGTTTATGTAACACCTAAATTCCGCTGATTTTTACACGGTTTCATCAAATTCCTAGTAGAATCAAGAGGAGGGCATGCTTCCCTCACGGAATTGTTTTGAAGTATATTGACTAAAATGATTTTTTTTACTTTATTATTTCAAAGCATACCGTCTCTCTGCTAAATACTATATAAAGAGAACCATAGTATCATGCGTGCTTATACGTATAACCATCCCTCCATCCTCTCTCATAACCCTAATGAATTTTCCCTCATCAACCCAGGATTGGAAAGTTTTAATCGAATTCACATTGTCTGTGTGTGTGTGTGTGGGAAGCCCGAGTGACAAGTTTCCTCTGCGTTAACCCAACACCTAAAGCGCGGATAGGCACTCAAAGCGTGTTGTAATTGGAAGGGATTTGGAACACACAGGGATCATCACAGTGTTGTTTCCCACACACACACGCAAAGTTATGATTACGATTACACTTGAGAGGCCCGGTTTTTAAAGGAAATCTCTTTAAGTAGTAGTTTGCATGTCAGCATCAGCATATGTGCAACACAATGCCTTCCCCGCTTGAACAAAACAATTACGACTACTGTGGAACTGTGGAAGTAGTAGTAGTACTTCTGGCGGTAGTAGGTGGGAACAATAGTATCATGTCGGATTAAAAGATACTTATTTTTCGTTATTTACAAGTTTCCCTTAGACAGTTGCTCCATTTGCGACCGAGTACATTTATAGCAAGAATAGGAGCTCGAGAGGACCATTTTTTGGCACCTTATTCTATCCTCCGTCAAAGTTTACAGGAGGAAACCTCTGCGGATATGTATATAAACATTCGGAATAAGAGAGAGAGAGAGAGTGTGTGTGTGTGTGTGAGAGATCTAAGAGATCCGCCACCTCAAGTCAAAGTTTTCTCGGATAATTATATTTGTCTGTGTGGAAAAGTTTAGCATTATTTGGATGAGAGATGCGAGCGGCGATCACAGTTCAACTTTTTAATTTAATTTTGCTACATACATATCATGACATCTCTCCTCACAGAGGAGGAAGGGGAAGGATTTCCAAACAAAAAGCTATACTGTTTAATGAACTCCTCTACTAACCCAGTCATAAGAAACGCCAAGGAATTGATACAGTTATATTTTTGCTAAACATTTATGCAATTATTATTATTATTTTCTTGCAGGTGCCCACGGGAGAACGACAGACTTTCGACGGGACAATGGTGCGCTAAATGTTCGAGTGGAAGCCCCTTCTTATGTCAAGGCTGGAGAGACTGCCGTGCTATTTTGCAAGTATGACTTGGGCACAGAGCCGCTGTACGCTTTGAAGTGGTATAAGGGCAACCAAGAGTTTTACAGATATACTCCTAAAGAGTCACCGCCTATCAAGAGCTTTCCCATTGTTGGACTGCAAATCGATGTAAGTGCACTCCCACACTCCCACTTTGTTTCTACATAAACAGGCAAGAAAAAAAATCATCAGTGGTTCATACCGACTTGCACGACTTCAAATTTCCTACAACCTTAATAAAAATCTGAGTGGGGATGCCTGAGATATATGACTGCCTCAGGGAAGAATATTTCCTTAAAGTTTTGCCAATTTTCAGAGAAACCAGTCACTTGCCCTCTTCAAGGGATATCCAACGGGACAATAAATGCGAGAAAATGAGCAGTTCAGAATAGCAGTCATAAGTTTGATAATAAAACAATAAAAGTAAGTAGTAGAGTAACAGAGGATGACGACGGTCGACGACGGCCGAGTTAGCAACTCACGTAAAATAAATTAAACTACACATATTATTTAACAAAGTTATCTTCTCTACGCCTCCTCCACACGTCACGCTACCTTGGACGTTTCTCCAGAACACCACTTCACCACCACCACCACCGTTGAAAGTAAATTCTCCATCATGTAGGGAATCCAAAAAAAATGGGGTGAGATGCTTCAGGAAATTGAATTGGCTGCATAAATCACCGATTATGTATTCCGACCGGCCAAGATGCCACTTTTCCTCTAAAAATAACATCACACTGTGCTATTTTTACAGATATCTTTTATCTGAAAAAATGGTTTACATTTGTTTGTTACATTTTTTTTCTGTAAAAAATGGATTCATCCTTTCCAAAAAATATATATACGCATGTGAGGGAAACAGGCCTTTTCTCACCACCACCACACCACCACTCTCCAAACATGCATCATTGGTTTGTACATGTAAGGCGACAACAAAAGCCAAACAAATCCATGCAAGTAATTCAGCCATTTTCTCTCCAGCCTCCTTTTTCCACTTCCAGAAAGAAAACTTGATTTCACTTACTTAACCATATCACCCTCTTCCCCATAGTCGACGAGTCAGTCTCTCCAGCCTTTATACCCCCCAGACAAAACATACCTCTAAGATAATATATGCTGTGAGACGAAATGAAGACCCAGAAATATCCCACTTTCTCTCTGTTTATTTCAAAAGAGAGAGAGAGAGAGAGAGCCCATTCCCAGTTTTTTTGGACGTGCCTTTGTTGTTTACCAATATCTGGGAGTTTATGCACAAACATAATGATATTATGCATGTATGCACGCAACATATCTGAATTTATGCTTGTATATAATGGTGCATAACGACATGCATTCTTTATAATAATGTCTTTGCATATAAATGTTCCTCCTTCTCCATACCTTCTCTCCTTGTGTGCTTTCTCCCCTTCAAGGCTTTATCCTCATCCGCCCGTTGTTGCCCATTTTACATTATCCAAAATATCATATGTGAACTGAGCTGGTATCCCTAGGAACGGAATGGAATGAATGGCTGAATATGCTGTAGGGTCAAAATACTCCATTTTTCTCTCTCTCTCTCTCTTGCTCTTTTTTTTCGTCTTCTTCTTCTTTCTCCCATTGTATCTCTCCTCTTCCCAAAGATTGGCCAGTGCCACATTTTTTTTTTTCTCTCCAAGATTTTTAACCGTCCATAAAAAAGAGAAAAGGGCAGGAAGTTGAACATTGGAGTTGAAAGTGGAAGGAATACGCAAAAAACGAACGAACGAACGAACGAACGAACATTTTCCTTAGTTCCATCCAACATCCATGTACCCTTGTCACTATGGAATTACTGGATTCAGCAATACCGTCCTCGTCCCTCCAAAAAGACTGATATTGTTCTGAAGGAGGATTCCATTTTTTTAAAAGAAGAATATGTATATTTTTTGAATCTTGTTTGACCGTGTCTCTGTGTGTATGTGTGTGTGTCTCTCTTTTTCTCTCTCCCTGACTGGATCTTCCTACGTAAAAAATCTTAACTTTTTTTTCCTGTTTGGCTTCCTGCTGCTGCTGACTAAGAAAAGAGCAAAGCACATATTTTGCTGCTGCTCACTGGGGTTGCACTACAACAATAATATTCCCATTTCCTTGCATCAAATCGTGTGCACGATTTTGTTCTGCAAGGTTGTGAAAGCCAAAGGGAAAGGTAGTCGGCAGCGGCGGCGGTTCAGTTCATGGCTCGAATACGGATCAGAGAAGGAGTAAACTCCAAGAGGAAAAAATGCATTTACTCCACCATCACCACCACGCTCAAAATGCGGAACTAGAGGGTAACGGGGAAGAAAAAAAATCTGTATGCAATGGTAATGGGAAACAATGATGATACCTTCAATTGAGGCAGGAAATGTCTCAAGTCTCGTTGCAACCTCCAAGGGTAATACCCACATAATATGCAAAGACCATAATATCATCAAGCGTATTGGCAATGGAATGTTAACTAGTAAGTAGCACTACTTGTATTGTGTAACAATTGTAAATGGTTATTACAATTGTGAAGGGGCTGACTGAGCTGCAATCCCCTTCCATTTTAGCTACAATTGCGTGGACGTTAAAAGCGGATGTAAATGTATGCACGTGTATTCCGAGGACACATTATGCATGCAAAATATATAACCAAAGGGAACAACGTGTACCAAAAAAAAGAAACTTTTTTCTTCTTCTTCTTCTTCTTCTCGTTTTTTTCCTACCATGATGCAGTTTGTCTTTGTTGATGCTCATCCCAACAAAGTGTTACGCAACTTTTGCAGCCACCGATGAGTTTTTTTTTGTGTCCGTGGAGGGATGACGCGTGGTGGTAAAGGGATACAACAACGGATGGAAAATGCAATCCAGCAGCAAGAGTAGTTCTTCCTATACAACCACCACTGACTTTTCACACCCTTGACTTTACCTTCCTTCCACACCGCTTCAGTTATGATATTCATTCACGCTTTTTTGTGGTCTCAGGGGTTTCCCTAGATTACTGGCAAGAAGGGCAGAAAATAGGTAGCGCAACGGGAAAGAGGAGGCGGCGGCGGCGGTTTGTGTACGTTTTATCGGGCTTTCTCATCCATTTAATGCTACACCTCCAACTGCCTGAATGACTTACAGCTTGGCCCGTTTTTCTTCTTCTTCTTCTTCTTTCTCCCGCATGTAATGTCGGATAAATAGAAACATCGTGTGTATGTTATCGTTATTATGTATATTAAGTAAAGAAGGCTAAGAAGATCAGGGGATACTTCATTTTCCACCAACTTTCAGCCATCCACCTTAAGGTGTACCCCTACTTGTACGTCTCGTCGGTCGACTCCTGTTTCCATTTCCCGATGGTTGTTGTAGTTCAGGGCAGATATATTGTGTATTTTTGGGAAAATATGGGAAAGTTGTAAAGTACGATATGCATAATGCATGTAGCAGAAGGCATACTTCATTCTTCAATTTTTACTAGACGCGATCCACTTTGATTATAATAGCAACTGGCATATCTTCATTTTCCCTGGCTTGCTATATAAGTACTTACTCTCCTCCCGTCTTCCTTCCCCAGTTCCAGCAGCAGCTTAGGAACCGGGTTAGAGAAAGTGATAGGGAGGAGAAGAGATATATAGGAGGTAACTCACTCAGCAGAAAGACTTTGCTGGACGACTATTCATATTTAAACTGACAGGTTGAGAAAAGTCCTATGAGATATATGAGCACATTCCGTGAACCCACCACTACCACCTTCCTTCACTAAAAAAACGAGCTATTCCAACTAAATAACATTTTGTGAAATGTTTATACACACGCATATTCTGCAAGAAAGATCTTACATGTTGCTGGATGGAGAAGCAGGGAGGCAGGCAGGCAGGTAGACAGACCAGACTCTCAGTTAGAATGTAAAAAAGGGCCTTTTTTACTGCCCCAAGGATATGTACAATTATTTACGTAATATAAAACTGTTGAAAACAGAGAGCATTTTTTCTTTTTTGGGTTGCCACCTCACTCAAAGCATTGTAAGGTATCTTCTCCTCTATTACCCTCCCATTTATGAATATTATCCGGCTAAAGCTCCAGCCAAGAGGTCAAAAGAGCAAGTTACGCAAATAGTTTTTTTTCTTCTTCTTCTTCAAGGGAGTAATGTGGTCGTGTGACTATGCATGCCTTGCACAACAACTTGTATTTTTTCCCTCGACGTAGACACACACACACACACACACACACGAGCTTTATCTAGGCTAACAAAAATTTCTGCTTGGGGATTTTGAAAGAAATATTGTTGCGGCTTGCAGGATACTACATATATATAATTGTACAACTGCGAGAGGTATAATGGGCTAAAGTGGGTTATGTAAGGGAAAGGTTAGGAGCCGTTATCGCTATGAAATTTATGGGTATAGGTATACATAAAGTGGACTGGTAATAGAAAAAAAAAGTAATATAGCAGGGAGGAAATGTGGAGGATATGTAGTAGTAGTACACATCCTCCCTCCGCCAACCTCGTCTCGACTACTTGACTCACCTTGTCTGCTAATTAGCTTACGAGCCTCCTTTTGCTCTCCCTCTTCAACTGGAAATCTTTCTTGGGTTGCCGACTTTTTTCCACGCTCTCTGCCCTGCTGACTGGATGAGTGGATCGGAGGAGAGCGTGAGAAAACAGCGAGGGAGAAAACGGTGGGGGAACATGAAAGCGTGTAGAGAGAGAGAGAGAGTGAGAGACCTTTGGCTCATGTTGTTTTCTGCAAGTGTCTCAAGAAAAGATGTTTCCTTCACCTTTTCCCCGTGCTCCGGCATTCATAATTCCACTCTCGTGTAACATTATCCTGTGTGTAGCAACTTTATAATCGAATGAGGAAGCTTTTCCTTCGGATCCACTCTATCTTGGGCACACACCCACCGCCTCCCCGCCAGACACACGTAATGACAGGGATAAGTAAGCATTCGTCGGTGGGGGTATATATAGGTGTAAATGGTTGGTGGAGGGATATCGGACTAGATTGACTTTTCATGAGGGTGGTGGTGGTGGTGGTGGATACTCCCAACTTTTTTCCTCTTTTCAATCAAATAATCTCCCCTTTAACCTGGACCTGCTTGACTGGTTGCGTAGAAATGAGTGTTTTAACGGAATTAGGGAATTTTGAAAGTTGCCTCAGGTCGAGAAAGTGGGCCAAAATTTGATAGTGGAAGAGTGTGGGAGGGAGGCAATACTAGTGAATTTTTTTAAGTTTGTTGGAGTGAATCGCCCTTTTTTCTCGATAATTTAAAAACACTCGACTCTGGCCACATTGATTTCCCCCAAATCCATCCCAGATTAGTTAGCTCTAATACAATTTAACTCGGTCGAGGAGCACACACACACACTGCCTCCAAAAGATAACTAGAGATAACATACTTATATCGGCGAATGAGGAAGGAATTGGGAGCAGATAAGAATGGGATTTTTTTAGCTGAAAATGCATGCATCCATTGTCTTTACACGAGTTTCATGACTGTGTGAAATATCTATCTACCTAGGTATATATTGGTTCCCATGTCCCCCAAAGAGATTTATACATATAAATATGTTGAACTCACCCCTCGTTCTTCACTCAACTTAAAGAAAAAGAAGAAAAAAAAACGGTTTGTGTGGAAAAAATGAGAAATTCTGAGTCCTCTTGATAACTTTCTCTTGACAACGAGCCGGAGTGAGAAGGGTGGTGAAGGTTTGATGGGAAGAGGGAGAAAAGGAATATAAAAAAGAGAGTAAAGTGACAAAATCAATAAGAGAGAGAGATAACTGGACCTTATGGACATCCTGTTGTTCACCTTCTCCTTCTTTCCATCTCTCAATGAACAAAAGGGGAAGGGGAAAAAGATCAAGAGAGAAATGGAATATATATCGGGGAAGTTGATGCTGAAAGAGAGAGACAAGAGGAGGAGGATGTGAATGAGGAACGAAGTAGAGACTGAAAGGACATTAGTGACTCGAAGATATTGAATAGCTGTGTGCAATGGATCTGCTCAAGAGAGCAAGTTAAGCTCACCCTGAGCAACATGAGCCCTCCTCTAGCTCTTTTTTTTTCTCTCGTACCTTACTATTCGTTTGATATTATTTTTGAGATACCTTGAGTTGAGTGAAAATAATATTATTACATTGCTGCTCTCTCTCTCCTCCTCCGTATTCCATCGTCCCCTTTTCTTCACTTCCGTTCCCGGAAAAAAGACAGATACACACAGAGTTGGTGAGAAAGACGAAGACACCTTCATCTTCTCACTTTTTTCCCTACGAGATTTTTTTTTACTTAAACACGACTACTTTTTTCCACCAAGATACGTATATATTGATATGAAAGTGTTTTATTTCAAGTGGATAAAAAAACGGCAAAAAATATATACGTTGGAATGGAGGCAAGCACGAAGGGCTGCAATTATTGTTCCATCGATGTAACTTACCCAAAAGGTTCTGTGTGGGTGATACGGTGTAAGTTGGTGGCACGAGGAGGATGATGATTACGGTGGTGGTGGTGATGATGATGATGATGATGATGTGGTGGTGGTGGTTGGAGAGGTGTTCGCATATATGGACGGCACCCACCCAAGCTATGAATTTTTCTTGGTCGATTCGATGAGTCTCTGATGAATGAGTTGGAATGGTTGAATAGATAGATGCGGTGGATCAAATGGGATTTTACTTACTATCGGCGAGCTCTTTTCACTAAGTTGCTCCCTCGTTTGAGCACAGCGGTTTGAACAAAAAAACGGAATGAATTTAGAGGGAGGGAAGTGGAGGAAAACCGCGTGCTTTTCTGATGGCGGATTTTCAAACGAATAGCATTTCTCTTCTTTTTTTCAATTTTTCCAACCCTCCTATTCAATTTATTGTTCGATTTTTTACTTTGTTTCATTCGGGTCTCAAGAAGACAGACTATTTGGCCTTGTCGGAACTAACCATTGCACTCACGATCAGTTTGTGAGCGGTATCAGAATAGAATATTATTAACGGAGAAAATATGTGTTTTCATTGTTCAAATGGTAGATTTATCGAATTCCCACTGCACTGGCTGGCTGTAAACCCTAACGGTCTTTCTAACGGTGAAATTTTAAAGTTTGAAAAGTTCAAAAAACGATGCTGACATGACAATGGGGGGTACAGCAAATGATATTTTCCGTTCGCTGTCGCTGTCCCCCCTAAATATTGCCATACCGACCCTCTGGATCCTAATTAGCAAAGTCTAGGTTATCCCATAAATTGACATTATTTTGGCTAAAAACAACTTGTAAGCACTCAATACATCGCCCCCTCGAGACCCCTTGAGTGAGTGAGTATGTTGATTAATTGAAACGATACAGTTTGACATGCCGTTTCAATCACAGTGCTAATCCTGATCCTCCTCCACTCTTGGTTTTTCATCGTAACGGTCATTAACTTCCATCAATGCAATTACAAGTTATCACAACCCCAGCGGATTCCCTCTCAAACTCTCCGACTCTCCGACGACGCTGTATATGTAGCTATGGAGGAAGCACATGGCGCATCCCAGCCGCGGAAAAGTTTGCTCCCGACGACCCTTCGTACTTTTCCCAACTCCTTGTCGTAATTAAGATGAAAGGAAGACTCGTCGAGGAATGATAGATTTCCCGGATACTTAGCAATGTTGACAAATGAATGGAGTGAAATGGAGCGAAAAGTAGGGTCATTGGGATATCCCCAGCAAAGCAAACCAGACCCCCCTCCTCATCTTCATTTCCCCATGTATTCCAAACGGACTTGTGTGTCTTTTCCTCCTCTCTCCTTCTCCTCCTCCTTCTCCTCTTCCAACGCCCGGTAATAATAGATGGTTCAATAGTTGGAACAACCAGAATACACATTTTTTTCGGGACACAAAACTCTAAGACACTCTCTCAGTGAATGAATGTTTAAGCCGTGGAAAGTGAGTAGGGAGCAGGAGAAAAAAGAGAAAGCTTTAGTGAAGGTAACAGCTTTCATTGAATAAAGTAAATGGCATATCTCCTTCAACTTTTCCACTCCATAGAAAACCCACTCGGGAAAGTTATTACAAGCATCTGTACGATCATTCGGAAATGGAGAGATAATAATGAATTGAATGTTATGTCGTATAATATGTGTGTGTGGTTTCCTAGCGTGAACTTTTTTCCTTCTGGCTCTATAAAAAGGAGAAAACTATACGACCGGATGATATGCTGTCAGCTTGCATACACTGTCTCGCACTGCATCTTTTTCCTCTTGTTCCGCAAATGCTTTTTGACGACTAGACGCGACTACAACAAAATGGTCGTATGTGTGTGTGTCTGTGTGTGTCTGTGTGTGTGGGAGAGAGTTGCTTGCACCCAGCACAAAACATTTAGGGATGTTCAAGGTTCAATGGCAAACGTCCAGTGGTGCGTGTTTTTCTCTCGGCTAAACGAGTTCCTCACTTGCCATATTATTTCCTGAAAGTGGAAACACAAAATGCAATCTGTGGTCACTGGGATTTCATTCTTTTCTCTGGAGTCTGTTCCTCCTAATAAAATACACATTGGATTAGGATCTGCTGCTTCTGCTGCTCCTGCTGGATAATATGGTGGCGGGTTGGGGATGACTCTGCCATTGCCGCCGTCCGTTGCGTTGTTGCTTGCCAGGCAGGGTGATAGAGTATCGCGGGTAAGTGATGCAGTTTAGGAGAGCGAACTACATAAAGTCGCCCCATGTATTGAATTCAGTAATAAATATGGGGGGCATTGGATTATTTATCCTCACCCGAAAAGAGGACGTTTGGCTACTGGAATAATCCGTAAAATATTATATGGCAGATGGCTATATTCGTATTTGTTTTTGAGTTTGAGCTCCCCCTTTGACATGATTCCAGGTAAAGGCTTTTCATGTAAATTATGTGATAAAGAGGACACCGAGGACAAATTGACTGAAAATCAGCTAAAAGTGGAACAACAAATAATTCACATTGTACACACGTCGAGGATGCATATAAAAGGCCACCTGGATTATGCTGGTTGGAGGCTGCTGAAATCCTCCGTTCTCAACCACCAAAGAATTCATTATTCCCATAAATTGTGAACTCGTACTTTGTAAATCTGAACAAAGTTTTTGGTCTGCTGCTGTGGAAAGGAGTGGAGGAGGGATTCGACATATCCGACACATTCCTCCACGTAGTGAGTATGTGAGTCTACACCAACCCCAAATTAAATGCATGAGGGGACATCCAAAGGAGGACACACAAGAGAGTGTACATGTGTGAGGTGTTAAAAAAAATCCGGGATCACCCTAACACAAGCATTATATATACCGTTTTCAACAGCGCCGTAAATGACAAAAGTAAAAGTAGTGTACGGTGGTGGTGGTTCGTTCTTTTTAGCTATGGCTACACAAAGGTTCACCTCATCCCCGTCGGTGGTGGTGGTGGACGAAGGTAAAGTTAGCCGTGTGAATAGACTAGAGATTGTATTATAAGTGTACTCTAAAGGATAAAAGATCTCATTAGATGTTCTAGTGTACACACACACACACAGGCGGGGAATGTGCGTGTCATGTGTGAACACGAGCTGGGTAGAGATTTTCCAAAGTTGGGAACAAGAACAACAATGGTGGAGAACTTTCTCCTCCTAAATACTGGGCGTCCTTCACTTTTAGACTAAAGTCAGCTTATTTTCCGTCTCAATGTCCCTTTGTGAAAGGGTCACTTTGAAGAAAAGGATATGAATCTATTCACTCCACCTGAGTCTTTTCTCCACTCGTTCTCCATGCCATGCTTTGCTTTGCTCGATGTGTAATGCATTACGAACGACGAGTGTAATGCAGCCAAAAAACCACTTTTCATGGGTGAATGGTTGGTTGCCTCAGAATGATCTATTTGTGTGTATTCTTCTTTATTTATATTCCAGTTTCCAGGCTACTTTCACTGGAACATATGGATTTTATTCCTCGAGTTTGTGTTTGGCCTGAAAGAGACTTGTACAGTAAATTTTTTTTGGTGATGTGGAGGAGGCATGGTGCATATATATGTGTGTCGGCCAAGTTAATTGATGAAATATTGGTAGAATGTCGTGTCACCTCCGGGATGCGAACTTTACGAGAGTTTTATTTACACTTGAGAAGCAATCCCCTATAAAATATTTTTAGGAGTAAAGTATTTCCCGGAATTATCCTTTTATTTATGATATATCTCCAGTATGAAAAGGAAGTTCAGTGAAAACCCTTTCTCCCTTTTTTTATTGCCCACAGCTGAGCCTATCAGATGCGAACCAATTGGTTTTGAAGAAGGTGGACCTAAACATGACTGCCAGGTACAGTTGTGAGGTAACCGTTGACTTCCCAGAATTTACAACCGAAGTCAAAACTACTGTTCTCTATGTTGTAGGTAAGTTGAAATGAGCACAAAAAATTAATTAGAGATTTCTTATATATGTAATAAAAACGATGATTTTTTGTTATGATAATTAACAAGTTACGGCAAGCCAATATTATGCTACAATATTGTGCTTGAATGATCGGACTTTTAGGGATGGGAAAGTTTTTTTTTTAGTAGAGAGAACGGTGGTGTGTGAATGAAAAACCACATGAAAGTAAAGCATATTATATGTATATATCGTGTGAAATGAACATAGAAAGCCTTACACTTTCATGCTAATTGACTTTTATCTACTCATGATTTTTTTTCCCAGGATTAATGAACTCCGTCGTACCATGATCAGTGTCAAAGTCGTGAAAAGTGTGTATAATTCCGAGTTGTTTCTATTAAAAATGATCACAGAGTTAGTCGCCACATAGTCGCCGGTCTCCACGTGTAGGCCCCGTTATATATACATTTCATCGAGAGAGATGCTTAAATTCTCTGTATATCATTCATGTAGTGATGCAAAGCGATTTTCTGGGAGAAAGTAATCTCGCATTCATTAGGATAATGCATTGCATTCTGCATCAAAAGGATTACACGACAGGAATTATCTGTTGTGCAGGAGCAGAGAGCATTTTCAGATTAGCTACGTAGCAGACAGACCAACCAACGAAATACAAAACCCTTTCTTGTTCCCAATCTGATCACGACATTCAATTTACATCAGAGAGAAGAGGAGGATTACGTAGCAGGGGCAATATCCCTAATTGTGTTTCCCAATTTGCTCATCGTAATTAGCCTTTTATCTGAGGGACAACTTGGTTATTCGCATACAAAAATGGATCATAAATCACCCAAGCTTGCCAAGATTTATTTATTTTTTTCATATAATAAAGCGGGGGGAAAGTGAGCACTACCGTGGCACCCTCGTTTCCATGGACGTTCCTGGACACGAGTTGTCGTTTGTCAGGTTTTAAAGCTTGACATGCAGTTCCAATTTCAAATTATGCTAAAAAGCAATCTTTGCATAATATGACCTTCCACTTCAGTGTAGTGTGTCACGACTGGGTCCGGGCGGGTGTCATAGCTCACGGGGAGGTGGATTCCTACGAAAACTCTGTGACAGGGCTTGCATAGCTTGCATTTAGTGGGGACGCGAAAGGGAAAGTGTATTTGTGATTACTTGGTTAAATGAAGACTGACAGGGATTCCCTTTACAAGATTATCCGTTTCACTTACACCAAGGTTAGGATGGATGGAAGTGAAAAGTGTGATGTCATGTAAGTTAGGGGACATCCTGGTGAGTATGATGTAATCTAATCCAGGCGGAGGGTGGTGGAGATGAAGCTCAGTAGTGTGTTCACCAGCATTTCCTGGGAATACTGAGAATTTTTGGTATGAGCACTCATGTGATGCGTGTGTGTTTGGTGAATTTTTTTAGCGTTTCCTGATAGGCCTGAAATATCATTAGCAAAGAAGCCATTGGCAGTGGGTGACACTCTTGATGCCAACTGTACCTCATATCGCTCAAAACCGGCTGCAAATCTTACGTGGTTGATCAACGGGAACCAGGTATGTAGTAGTCAATCCATTATTGTAATTAGTCGTCGAGAGTATTTCTTTTCTAATTTCGACTAATAATCCCATTTCAATGATTATTCTGAAATGTGACACTTGTTTATTTATTTGGTGTGTAGGTCAACCCAAGCTATTTGAGGTTACCGCAAGAAATTCGTAAGGAGTGGGACTCGCGAGAAACTTCAACCCTTGGTCTTCACTTTACCCTCACCCCATCACATTTCATTCAGGGTCGGCTTAGTCTTGGGTGCATTTCTAAAATCCATAATTGGTACTATCAGAGCACAGACACAACAATTGTAGAAGATCACCCGAAAATATCATCAGTCGTGGACAATTCCTCATCCGCCGCCAGCAATAACGGAAATAACCGTTACAGAAGCTCAGGTAACTGGACAGGGCTCATTAACCCGACGACAATACAACAATCGAAATCACTTTATCCAACAAGTAACATGTATGCCTCCATATACTTTCAAAAAGTGTTATTGCCCAGTCACTCGCTCGCAAAATCCTGGAGACAAACGACGAGGACACAAAGGAAAAAGGAATCAGATTTGCCCTTTTTATTTCAAAGTCGGATCGCCTTACAGGGCATAAAGCCATTAATACGTTCTACTTCACAGTCACGAAAACACCCTATATAGCACCCACCCACCCACCCACCTACTAAGCTGACCATTTTACTTTTCCACACACACGGGAATCAGCAGGGAAACTCTATTTTGTATTCCTGGAGCAGTGATGATAAATGCCAATTTCATTACTCTTTCGTGAGAAGCCCCAATCTCGGCAGAGATACATATATATATATCCCAAAATTGGAATCCCATACTGACGACGACGAGGGAAAAAAGAAACGGGGGCTATGCTATGCTATACCCAAAATAATAATTTTCCTTTCACTTCCTCTCCGCTTGATAAGTTTTATAGCGGCTTTATCGCAAAAATTTAGTTTGATACCTTCTCGTAAAGCAGTCATTCTATAACACTGACATTATTCCAGTCGCAGAGTGTCTAATTCCCGAGTAAACTATATCGCTTTTTTATACCTTCGTTTCGTGCATAATTTCCTCTTTTCCCCAAGCAAGCCCTTTTGTCTCCCTGGTTGGCTTGGCCGAGACTGAGATGGCATATTGGCCCAATTGTGATTGCATTACATGCATCTATTCATCTTCCTTAACTGTCATTTCACCCTAATTCTCTTTCCATGTGAATTCATTTCTGTACCATTACCCTCTTAAACACCACCACGATAACTCTTTTTTCATGAGGAAACATCATGGATTTATCATTTCTTCTTGAAATTAAGTCATCTCTCTTTAGAAAGCCAGCTTTGGAGGGAGAAGAAACGACGAACGGATAAGTTTCCACTGGAAAATGCATGATATGATGACCAGGAGGAGCGCGAGTGGAAATCTGGGTGGTGTTGTTCTCTCTCCCTCGCACAAGATACGGCACACGCACCAGCTCAGCTCAGTCTCTCAGTAGTGATTCCCACTTTCCCCTCTGGTATCATAAAAACCCTGTCATCTTAACTTGCATGAATGTCTCTTTTGCGCCACAACATATACTACACGGAATTGTCCAAAAGAGAACCTAAATATATATCATCTTATTGTATCTTTATCCTTTTTATTTTCCTTTCCCTCATATAAACATCCTCCTTTGTCCGTTTTGTTTGCCTGGTAACTTGGGGCTGAGGATATATATATACATACATACATGTGCAAAAAAAATAGTATCCCTTGTAATATTTGATGTTTTCTTGTGTAAGCCGAACACCAAGAAAATAACTGTGTGACCATGGATTTTCGTTTTCTCTCTCTCTCTCTCTCTCTGCGTTTGTGAAGTCAGCAGGTTTTCCCATTTTGGACACATACCATTGCTGCTGGATGGAAGTACATGTGTCATGAGGATTTCTTCTCTTTTCTTTGTAGCTAAAGTGTTTTTATGCATTACATAACACGGAGAAATGAACGGAGCCCCGAGTTTTCTTTTATAGATCCTTATGGCAACCGTTAAAATCAAATTCTTTCCTTCACTCTCTCTTCCCAAGATGCACGCACAGTTCCAAACATTTCTAACTCATGGGGATATAAAAAAAAGTCATTGTTTTCTGGGGAGGAGGATAGCATATATAATATAAACTGCCACTTGTCATTCTCTCAAGTTTACTCCGTCCTCAATCTATGATGACATGCATGAGATGTAATAAATCTAGAGTCCTCCGCTTCTGACCACTGTCAGGGATATATCGGTTCAATTAAAAAGGAGAGCAGCAACAACTGTTGCACGTTGTTGAAGCAAAAGTGGTCGTCGTGTCGTGGTTTGGCGAGTGTGGGTTACACGGGAAAAGAATATGGATGCACACATGTTTTCTCAAAACTTTCACAATCAATTGTCTGCTATCCAACCAAACGCAAACCTCCAAAAGTGGGTATAATGTATTATAATATAAGGCTGTTCTCTTTGTGTGTTGTTACAGGTTCCACCCATAATCAATTCAGTATTGCGTATTTCCTATCGACGAAAAGCTTAACGATGTTTTCTTCAGTATTAATCCACTCTTACTTGATCTTTATCATCCACTTCAGCCACTTGAGAGCTCTTTGAGAAAGTGTCAACTAGATGGGTTTCCCCTTCGTCTCCCTCTTATTATCTGTGCGTACTCACTCATCATAGAAAATGTAGTAAGAAAGTGCAGCGTAATTCCGTGACCGTCATGTCAGTGTGTGTACATATTATAGGGAAATTTGTATAGACAGCAGCAGACTAGCCAGTCGTCAGTGTACCCAGAAAGGAAGACATCTTCACTCGGGAGGAGAAAGAAGTTCTGTGTGTGCGTCAATGAGTTCTTAAGTGTCTGTCCTTTACTCTCTCTCTCTATCTCTCTCTCTATAATATATTATATATATATATATTTGTGGAATGGGTGGGCTTTGTGTGAATGGTGGTGGTACAGTGTCAGCAGTGTCTATATTATATTATCACACCATTTATATGTCATCCGCAATAATGTGTGCGTCTCCGTGCAGGCAGAGTACATACATAATATCGTTCAAAGAAATGCAAAATGTACACAATACTTCTTCTTCTACTACTACTACTACTACTACTACTACTACTACTACTACTACTACTGTTTTCTTAGACGTGACCCTCAAACCACAAGTCGTCGTCTTCTCCAAGCGGAAATGGAAACGGAAGGGAAACACTCAGCAAGGCCGCAAAATCTCTGCTAACTGTGTATCTCTCTCTCGGAAATAACTTGTTTACTTCCTGTCCCGCACAACCCCACATCCCCATTTACACCGTCGCGTCCTCGTCGGGCTATTTCATTTCAGCTTCTCTAATCCTAATTAATATCCGGTTAATATGGTGAAAAGCGGTTGTGTGCCCACAATCATCCCATGGACATTTTTATACTTGAATTGGTAATGCCATGGATATGCCATATCTTGGCAGGAACATCACCACCATCCAGTAAATATGTAGTAGTAGTAGCAAGGATGATGCCAGAGTTCACTCAAGGCTATATATAGCTATAAACGCTAAAATCCCACTTCCTCCCAGTTTATAACGTGATTTGATTCGTCACCACGGTGGTGTTACAAGTACTTAAAATTAAATTGCTTTTTGGGGGTTTTGTTGAAATGAAAAATTTTAGTCCCACATGCCCATGTTGTATTTCTATCAAGACAGTCAAATCAACTCTGACTTTGTATTACAGAAAAATAATGTTGAGAACGTATGGTGCTTATAGAAAAAGCAAAACTCTGGTTGAAATGAAAGCTACACACGTTTCTTTAAATAAACGTCATAAAAGCCTCTTTCTAGTGTACAGTGCAATATATAGTGTGATAGAATTGATTCCATGGATGCACCTTGTTCACACTTTTGTCATTTCGTGTTCCTTTGCCACTCCTGATATTTTTCACTAGAGAGATATGTGTAGTAGGTATGTGAATAGATTTTCTAATATTAAACCGGATGTGTGTTTAAAATGCAAGTCATTATATAAAGATTTTGTTTTGAGGAATAAAAGTACATAGGATTAAGATGAGCACTCCACTCCACACTCCATACTTACAATTAGTTTAATAGTGGAAAAAGAAAATGGCCAAAGTTAAGTTAGCTATTTACAAGGGTAAACTGAGAAAAAACAACTTTGATAAGCTGAACGTGATTTTATCTAAAGAAATATTACAATTTCGATCTCCTTGCACACTTTACCACTTCATTTTGCAAAAACATATTATATAATATTATACCTATGTACTTACTAAGAGTATTTATATGTGTAATAATTGTATAATAAATTTTAGTATACGTGTACCATCCTTTTAATGTAACGTGTAAAGTAATGTGTAATATGATGAGAGAAAGTGGATACCGAGAAAAACTGAACTACCTATGTATAATGTACGATAATATTTCTTAAAAACGAATGTGCACCACTGACCCAAAGAAATGAAAGATTTTACGTTTACTAGCAAGAAAATTTGATATCTAGCTCAATCAATAAAACACTAATCCTTCCTTTTTGTGAATTTACAAACGGCACGAAATACTAAACTACTACAAAGCGATTTAAGGTAACACTTTAAGGCAGTGCCATATAATCACAATCAAGTCAAGCTTTGAATGATCATACTAATAATCGTAAGCTTTGTTTGTGGGGGTATTGTATAATATTATTATTATATAAATGCGTAAGCAGTAAAAGTAAAAAAAAAAGTAATTGTGTTTAGTCATATTTTTGACTGCTGATAAATAAAATCCTTATTAGATATAGAGTATTATTATGCTGCTGTAATCCAAAAATTAGTTGGAGTTGGTAGTTATACTTATATCATATCGTTATTTTTAAATTTATTTACTATGTATCTTGCTTTCATCTCCTTCGAATTCTTAGTGTATGCAGTTTGGCGTCACATCCGTAGTTGAATAATAATAATTACTAGAATATTTAGTGTACAAAGAGTAGGTTAGTGTATATTTATTAAATGCATATATGATTGTCATAATACATACGAACGATGCATACATACCCCAATTACTCTAGTAAAAGGTGTGTAACTAGGTATTTAATGTTTACCTTGACGAAGCTTTATCTGAAAACGAAAAAAAAAATTGTTCTTATCAAGCAACCGAATCCAGTCTGTCTTTAAGTCAAACATTTTTGAGAACTCTCTACTACCTAGGACAAGGTCAGACTTTTACAGAAAATATCTGACTGGTGTTACAATTACGATCGTATGAAACCAGATTATATCCCTATTCATACATAAGAAGTGTATGTAATAATAATAAGAATAAGAACGATTTATTATTAATAATATAATTGTTAAGTATAACCTCGAAATGGGTTTATATTAGTAATCATGTCTAATGTTTGCACAAAAAAGTTATCTCACCGATCCGGATATTCCAGATCCAAATTTTTGCATTGCATATAAATTGTACGTGTAATATGATACTTTTTATTGGAAATTGATTGTGTGAATGGGCTGTTAGTTTGAACAAGAAACGAAACAAAAATAAATCAATAACTTTTAACTACATGCTAACGTTCCCGTTTGCACGTTTATTCAATGCCAATTACCTAACAAAAAGGTTACATCACATTCTTAAGATTGGCTTGTGGTACCTCCAAATAAATTCATATTATTATGCATGGTCAGATTTTATGTGGTGTAAATCGTCATTCCTGTTTCCTGCAGAGCCTGCTGTAATCTGATAATTAATATTAGTACTCATTCAAAATCCAACAGAGGTTGCGGATGCGGATAATATAATAACGACCAAAATATATCAAGCTCAAACCTCATTCAGATAATAATGCAGATGAAGCTGCTTACCGGGTTGATCATATCGTAACCATGGCGCTATATAATTTGAACAGTATTGGCAAGAGAAAGACGCAGTTAACTTACTATGAAAAAGTACTTACTTACTTACTTACTTTTCATTTAAGTATTTCATTTCATTGTAAGCATTAGCTACATTTTTAAACATAAATAGTCATAATTAAGGTTACTAAAACAGAATTTTGCAAATAGAATTAAATCACGGCAAATATATGGGATCCAGAGTCGTTCTATAAGGCCCATTCGCAGAGAAATTGATGGCTTTTATGAGTTCCCGGGTGCCTTCAGATACAAGATGTCCCATGTATTCAACAATGGGTTCCCTATAATCGTTATTCTGTTTGGGCGATGAACTAGCATTACTATTGGCGTTCGTGTCATTCGCAACAGAAGGGGAGATCATTGGTTGCTGTTGCGGTTGTCCCATTCCTCCCATCCCCATTGGCATTGACATAGAGGGTGTCATTATATTCGGGGTCGGTTGACTGTGCATTTGACGAAGGTTGGACTCCATCAGGGTCGATGTTAAGTCTCTCGGTTTATTCTGCACTGGTGATTTATTTGAAG